>JAADYI010000292.1:0-21913 GCA_023338185.1 Lagenidium sp. CBS 127285
CCATGGGTGAGGTATTATACTAAACCCTCAAATCACGTTGGGGCCGGCCCGCCAACAGGCGCAAACCATGAGCAGCGGCAGCACCGGCGGTCTGACCCCGGCGGCGGCAGGACCGCGCTTTGTCCTTCGCGCGTCCTCCTCGGGGGCCCCCAGCGGCGGCGGCGGTCGGGGCATTGGCGTCCCCCGGGCGCCTGTGGTGATCCACCACAAGCAGCAACCGCCACCGGCGCCGGTGCCACAACAGCCGCAGCAGCAGCATCATGGGCACGGGCACGGGCACGGCCACAGCCACGGCAGTGGCGGCACCTGCCACGCCCCCGCCGCCTCTCAGGGCCACGACCACGGCCCCGAGCCGGCGCCGCTGTCCCCCGTGGAGGAGCTCTTCGCCTGCGTCAAGAGCAACGACCTCGGGCGCTTTGACTCGCTCGTGGCCGAGCACGGGCCCGAGCTCAGCCACGGCCGCGACGCGCAGGGCCACACGCTCGCGCACTGGGCCGCGCAGCGCAGCGACCCGGCGTTTCTCGACCGCCTCCAGCGCCTCGGGGCCCCCTTGGACCTCCCGAGCGACGACAGCGTGCGTCTGCACCCGATCCACTGGGCGTGCACGACCGGCAACCTCGCGGGGCTCCGGGCCCTTGTCCGCCTGGGCGTCGACATCAACACGGCCGACGCCGCCAAGCGCCGCACGCCCCTGCTCATCGCCGCCCAGAATGGCTTCCCCCTGCTCGTGCTCTACTGCGTCAAGCACGGCGCCGACGTGAGCCTCGTCGACATTGACGAGGACAGCGCCATCCACTGGGCCGCGTACAAGGGCGCGACCGAGATCGTCTCGGTCTTCCAGTACCTCGGGCTCTCCACGGACGCCCCGGACCGCTTTGGCCAGACGCCCCTGCACCTCGCGGCCATGCGCGGCGAGCTCGCGACGGTGCAATACCTCGTCGAGGAACTCGAGAGCGACCTCGGGGTCACGGACAAGCAGGGCCGCCGGCCCGTCGACCTCGCCCGACTCAAGGGCTACGAACGCGTCACCCGTTACCTCACGCGGCGCGCGGCCCGGCGGCAGTGGAATGTCTTTGCCTGGTGGGAGAGCTCCCGGGCCCCGTACTGCTTTGTCATCGTCAACCTCGTGCTCGGGCTCGTGGTCTACGCGCGCTGGGTCATGCCCGCGATGCCCGAGCAACGGGGGCTCTACGTCCTCCACCTCGCATGGAACGCCCTCGCGTGCGGGCTCTTCGTCCTCACGACCCGCACGAGCCCCGGGGACCTCGCCCGGGACCCGACGTACCGGGACGAGTACACGCGCGTGACCGAGGCCCTGGTCCAGGACGACGGCGGAGGCGACGACGACGACGATGCCCGGCGGCTGTGCCTCCTTGAGCGGCCGCTGTGCCACAGCTGCCACATCCAGCGCCCCCGCCGGGCCAAGCACTGCCGGGTCTGCAAGACCTGCATCCACACGTTCGACCACCAGTACGTTGTGCTCTTTGAGTTCAGGAGAGGGCAAGGGACCGACTGACCAACGGCCCTGCTGCTTCCTCCTTTCGGCCTTTGTAGCTGCCCGTTTGTTGACAATTGCATCGGCCGGGGCAACTACGTGCTCTTCCTGGGCTTTGTCGGGACGCTCACGATCGACATTTTGCTCCTCCTCTACGTGCTCGTCCTCCAGTGGCGGGCCAACGTCCTCCGCTGGTGGCTCGGGGCCATCGGCATCTACGTGACCGTCGCGCTCGTCCCCGTGCTCAATCTCCTGGTCTTCCACTGCTACCTCACGCTCAAGAACCTGACGACCAACGAGGTCATGAACTCGCACCGTTATCAGTATCTCCGGTCCGCCACGGGCGAGTACCAGAATCCCTTTGACCGGGGCTGGCTCCTCAACGTCATGGAGCGCTGTCTCCCGGAGCACCTGAGCACGACAGCGGCCTCCGGGGCCAACACGATCGAGCGCCAGGGCCTGCTCCGTCCAGGCAATGGCGACAAGGTACTCGACTCGGTGGCGCTGCCCGTGTGAAGCCCCTCCCTCCTCCCACGAGCGGCGAGAATGTGGCGGATGTGCTAGTGAGTGCCGCGGAAAGAAAACAAAATGGAACGTGCTTGTACAACCAAGACAAGGACTACTTGCTACCAGACCTCGCAGCGCTTCGCTGGGGTCATCGGCGCGTCGGCGGGGCACTCAAAGACCCGGGCAAAGTCGGCCGAGTTCTTCATCACTCCATTGACGCGCCACCGCTCGGGTGAGTGCGGGTCCGTGTTGATGCGGCGGACGAGGGCCTCGTCCGACGACTTGGCGCAAAAGGCCTGGGCAAAGGACAAAAAGAAAAGCTGCTCCGCGGCCGGCCGCGAGAGCTGGTGGGGGTCCTGGAGCTCCTCGTCCTCGGTGCGGTGGAAGAGGTACTTGGACATGGCCTCGAATGCGAGCTTGACGCCCCCATTGTCGGCAATGTTCTCGCCGAGCGTGTAGTTGCCGTTCACGTGGCCGAGGTCGGTCTTGCCGTCGATCTCGCTCGTCACCTTGAAGCCGCTGTACTGGTCCACGAGGCACTGGGCCTTGGTCCGGAAGGTCTTGTCCGTGTCATCGTTCCACCAGTCGACGAGGTTCCCGTCGCCGTCGTAGTAGCGGCCCTGGTCGTCAAAGCCATGGGTGATCTCGTGGCCGATGATCGCGCCGATGGCCCCGTAGTTCTGCGCCGGGTGGCGCTTGCGATCGAAGAAGGGCGGCTGGAGGATCCCCGCGGGGAAGACAATCTGGTTGGCCGAAGGGTTGTAGTAGGCGTTGACCTCGCTCGCGGCCAGGTGCCACTCGTCCCGATCGACCGTGAGCCCGATCTTGTTGACCGACCGGTTAAAGTGATAGAGCCCGAGGGTCTGGACGTTGTCCCAGTACGAGTCCTCCCGGAGGACAAAGGGAAAATGCTCCTCCTTGCTCGAGTGGCCGATGAGGTTGGCGACCTGGGACATCTTCTTGAGCGCGGCCTTTTCCGTGTCGCCGTCGAGCCAGTCCACGTCGTCGATGCGCGCCGACATGGCCGCCTCGATGCGCTGGACCATGTCCTTGGCCAGGGCCTCGCTGGCCCCGTCAAACTTCTTGATGAAGTAGTATTTGCCCATGAGATCCGGAAAGTGCACCGTCACGCGCCGCTGGCAGGCCTTCCACCGGGGCGAGAGCTGTTTCTGGCCCCCAATGTGCTTGGCAAAGAGCTCAAACGAGGCCTGGACAAAGGCATCCGAGAGGTGCGGGGCGTAGTCCCGAAGCACGTGGAAGGCGTAGATGACCTTGAGCTCGGCCAGGGGCGTCTTGGCGACGAGCTTCTCGACGTTTTCGAAAAACTGTGGCGTCTCGATGCTCACCATGTTCTTCTGCGGGGCCTTGGCCCCGGGGATCTGGGCCATGATCGCCGGGATCCCCGTGCCCTTGAGGTACGCGCCGAGGACGATCGGATACGCCTTGAGAGCCGCGTCCAGGGCCACGGGGTTGTACGTTTTCGTCGGGTCCATGAGCTCCTCCTTGGGGATGTAGATCTTGGCCAGGGCCATCTCAAAGTTGATCACAGTGTCCTCGTTGGTCTTGGCATCGGCGGCCGTCGAGCCCGCGAGCGTGAAGACCCGGGAGATGAACTCGCGGTACTTGCCCGAGACGTCCTCCCAGTAGCCCTTGTCGAGATAATACTTGGGATCCGGCAGCGTCAGGCCGCTCTGCGAGGCAAAGAGCGCGTAGACCGTCGCGTCCTTGGAGTCGGGCTGGACGCTGAGCCCCGTCAAGAAGTCGGGGCCCGTGACCGAGAGTTCGCCGACGAGGCGGAAGAGGCCCTCAACGTCCGTGGTCCCTTGGATCCGCTGGAGCAGGGGCTTGAGGGGCGCGGCGCCCGTGGCGTTGATCGCCGACATGTTCATGCACGTGCCAAAGAGCTCGCTGAGGTACGGGAGGTTCTCCTTCATGATCTCCTGGAGGACGAGTTCGTTGGCGTCGTTGACCGTGGTGAAGGAGGCAAAGACGGCGCTCTTGTCGGCGGGGATCTCGGCCGCGGCGAGCCACTTGCCGCAGCTGAACTGGTAAAAGTCCTCGCAGGGGTTGACCTCGCGGTCGACCATCTCCCGGACGGCATCGGGGAGCTCGTCCCAGATCTCCGAGACGGCCTCCTCGGCGTCCTCGGAGGAGTTGGGGCGCGCGTTGCGGACGACGAGGTAGACGATGAGCAGGAAGAGGAAGCCCGCGGCGATGAGCGCGGCGGCGAGGTACTGGCGGCGCTGGTGGGGGCCCAGGCGCCGCCCGGCGCCCTGGATGTCACCGAGGATCGCGGCCTTCCCGCCGCTGCCCGTGCCCGCGCCGCCGCTGTTGGTGCGGCGGTTGAGGGGGAGATCGTCCGAGGAGCGGATCTCCATCTTGTTGAACTCCTCGCGCTCGTCGTCGTCGCCACCGTTGCCGCTGCCGCTGGTTGTGCCCATGGTGACGGCGATCGAGCGGGTGGCGCTGGGGAGCAAGGGTGGAGACGGGTGGGGCTGTTGGTTCTGGCCCTGGCGGCGGTGGCTGCTGCGGCGGTGGTGGAGACGCGGGTGCACGGCGTAGAGCCCGTCGTCGGTGTCGTGGCCGCGAGTCGTTGTATCGGGACGAGGGGCTTCCAAGGGACGCGTCGTCGTCGGCTCAAGCTCGGGCTCCATGCGCTGCGCTGCCGATGATGAAACGGATCTCGAGACTTGGAAGGCTTCATCGTTTTCGAAATTTAACGAGCGTACAATGTCGATTCGTTAAAGTACGTAGTTGAAATCGTAAAATGGGTAATTTTACAGTTGTAGACTTGTGTCTGAAAGACACACATCAGTGGGGAATCTTGGTGCTTCGGGGGCGTTGATTGGCCCCATTCCCAAAGTACCTAGCCATGATGAATCCATATATAACGATTGTGGATCTGTTGTTGTATGTCGTGTCAAAAGGGGGTGAGAATCTTGGAGATTCCCACGCCACCGGCTGCCACATTGTGGCCCATACACATCGGTCAGACGTGAATCTTTGGCGTGGTCGATTGAATCTTCCGGATCTGGTTTTGTTGGTGCTTGTTCTTGTTCTCGTCACACACGTTGCATGCACGGGTGCACGCACGACGCTCGTCCTCGCCAACAACAAGAGCGAGCAACAGGCACCACCACCATCATCATCAAAGGCAACTGACTCGACCAACGACCAAAACCAACAAAAAGGGATGGTCGCGTCGACTCACTCTGGAACAGGAACCCCCGGCCCAAGATGAAGTTTGGCAAGCGCATGCGGAGCCTCGCGGCGGCGGCCTGGGACGCCGACTACGTCGACTACAAGCAGCTCAAGCGCCTGATCAAGGCCCTCGCCGCCGAGGCCGCCGCCCAAACCACGGCAGTGACCACGCCCAATGTCGAGGCCCACTCCGACCTGGACTTTATGACGGCCGTCCAGGGTGAGATGGCGCGCCTCAACGCCGCCCACGCGCGCATCTGCAGCGAGCTCGAGGACCGTGAGCTCCGGCGGCTCCGCGATGCCCTCGGGAACCGCTGGGTCCTGAGCCCCGCGCAGGCCCGGACGCTCCTGCTTGAGGCCATCGAGCTCTCGGAGCGCGTCGATGCCTTTCGGCGGTTCATCGTCCTCAATAGCCTCGCGCTGGTCAAGAGCGCCAAGAAGCACGACAAGTGTCTCGCCCCCGCGCACACCCTCAAGCCCACGATCCTCGAGGAGCTCAAACGCCAGCCCTTTTACGACAGCGCGGCGCTCGATCGCCTCTGCGCGGGCACGGCGGTCGTGACGGATCGGATCATGCTCTGCGTGCTCCCGGATGGCAACTTCCGCATCAGCCAGCACCAGGTCCCGTGCCCAATCTGCCTCCACCACGAGGTCAAGAGCGCCATCACACTCTCGTGCCGGCACACGTTTTGCTGGTCGTGCCTCTCCAAGGCCGCCGAGCACCGCTTCCACTCATGCCCGCTCTGCCGCAAGGTCCAGTCGATCGATCCCCGGGACTACGCCATCGATGGCCTGGTGATGCGCTTCAAGCGGGCGTATGAATTCGTCGAGGGAGCCCTGAACCGCGCGCCCTTGGCCTCGAGCCCGATGCGCCAGATCCTCATGGAAGCCTTTGCCCTCGTCGACCACCACCTCGCGACCATCGAGGCGCAGTACGCGGCCCTGTCCCCGCGCCCGTCGGTCGATGGCCGTGGAATCCAGCCGCTCTCAGTCCCGGTCACCGCTGACAAGCCCCAGGCACTGTCAGCAAAGGACGAGGAAGCCCAGGAGGCCGAGGTCGAGCCGCAGCCGCAGCCGGCGTTCGCCAAGGGCGACGCCGTTGAGGTGCTCTACAATGGCCACTGGTACCCGGGCATGATCCTCCACCCCAACGACGACTCGGCCTCGTACTCGGTCCTCTGGTGGGTCAAGGACAACTCGCAGCGCTGCGGCCAGCGCATGCCCCGGCATCTCCTCCGGGTGCCGGTGTTCCTGAACGACGAGGGACAGTACTCGGCAGCGTTTCTGGCGGAGGCCTGGAAAACCGCGACCGCGTGGGCGCTGAGCCCGTTCCGGAGGCTTCGCTCGATCTCCCTCTCGGAGGGCAACAGCAGCAACACCCTCGGGGCCGCGTAGACGTCGAAATCGTTTTGTTTTTGGACACTGTCATCGCTTTTATCTATTTGCCCATGCCGTCGGGCCCCTTGTATCACAGTACAGTCTCAACTAAACATGAAAAAATGAAGAGCCACTGATGAAAAATGCTTGCCACGGCCAAGAGTGTGAGGTCATCTATATATTCAAAAAGAACACAACACATACACATGCTGCCTTTGGGATTTCGCTTCGTTCCGCCGCACGACCCATTTTTCGAGAAGAGCTCGCGCTACATTCATCTTACAAGTTTCATGGGCTGCTGCTACAATAGTCAGACGACGGGCTCTCAGTCGGCCTTTTCCTTGGTCGCCTGGGCGGCGTTCACCGCCGTCTTGATGATCGTGATCACCGTCTGCACGCGCTTGATCATGACCTGCCCTGTCGAGAATGTGATCAGGAGCATGAACACGATGATCGCCCAGTACAAGTGCGAGAGCGTCGTGCTGACATGTCTGCAACACCACAAGTCAGCAAAATGAGCGATGATCAAAGACGACGACAATGATCAACGAGAGACAACGTACTTGCAGTCATACAACGGGATGTCGTAGCCAATGTGCTCGTAGCAAAACAGGTCCTGGGCAATGCGGAACACCAACAGGCTGATGGCGATGATCCCCGGGACAAGATAAAACTCGAGGTTCTTGTAAGGGTCGCGCTCGGCGTTGACCTCCATGTAGCGCTGATGCTCCTGCTCAATTTCCTCCACGAGCTTGTTGCGGAAGGCGAGGATCTGGCTCCGGCGACCCATCTTCGCTCCAGCGTCGAAGATCGTCACGGCTCCTTGAAAGCACAGCTCATGATGTGCCTGCAGCTCCTGGATCGGCACGTACTTGCACTTGGCCCCGGCGATCTTTTCCATCTCCTTCTTGTACGCGAGCAGGGCCTTGTCCTTCATGTTGACGTTGTTGGCCTCCGCGGTGGCTTCGAGCAGGGTCTTCGCTTCGGGGAAGATCGTGGCCTCACGGAAAAGCGCCGAGTAGGCCTTGATGTAAGTCAAGAGCTCCCTCGAGTTGACCGGCATGCCGTGGATCTTCTTGGGGAAGAGGTTCTTGGGGGCAAAGAGATCGTCCAGGTAGGCCGTCAGGAGCTCGAGGAAGCGCGCGTCAATCGCCGACACGGACCCATCGTACTCGCGCTCCGTCACCGCGTATCCGGGATGCGGGAGCAAAAAGCAGTCGACGCGCTCAAAGCACGAGTTGATCTGCTCGCGGGTATCGGCGAGGTCCTTTTGCTTGCGCGACGACAGCAGCTCCTTCATGTACTGCTTCATGTCCGCGCGCTTCTCCTTGAGTGTCTGCGTGCGAGAAAAATCCTGCCAGTCCCGGACGAGGAAGTCCAGGCGCTGGAAGGGCCGAGGCGCCGCCGTGCCGTCCTCGTCCTCCTCGTTGTCCTCGTCGTGGGCGCTCGAGTTCGACTTCTCCAGGGACTTGTCCGAGGCCGTCGAGAGCTGCTTGGCGAGACTCCCCTGGGGCATCGAGAACGAGCTGCTGTCCCCGGGCCCGAAGAGCGCCATGCTGCATGGGCGATGGACAAGTACAGCCCCTCAGTCAGTCAGGACGGTTTCCGCAGGCGACCACATCATGACATATCGACACCGCACCGTCCGTATTCCGTGAAGAGCGCGAGGTGCTGCAGATTATCCTCCTGGACGCGCTTGTCGACGTTGTAGATCTGGTACGAGCTCAGCAACGTGCTAAGCCCAAAGATGCTGGCCGTGAGCATCTGCGACGTCTCCGAGTCGAACATGCCCTGCGTGTCGATGAGGAAGATGGCGATGTCCTCGCCCGTCTGGCTGGGGCGGATGAACGGCGTCTCCCACATCCAGATCCCCGTCGTGTTGCGCTTGCGCCCCGCGCGCCACGAAAAGCCCTTCTCACCGTGGGTCTGCTCGAGGTTCGAGTTGCCCTCGAGCTTGCCGCCGTCCTCCGCCGAGAGGCCCTCGTAGGCCCAGCGCTTCCACTCGTCGCCGTCTGTGCCCGCGGCGCCGTCCCCGGGGAGCAAGGGCGAGAGGCGCCCGTGGCGGAGGTAGCGGAGGAAGAGGTCGAGGACAAACGACTTGCCCGTGCGAAACGCCCCGACGACCGAGAAGATCGCGACCTTCATCTCCGCGGGGACCGTCAGGAAGATCTCCCGGAGCGCCGCCTCGTCGAGCTCAAAGTTGGTGCCCTCGTCGTTGATGCTCACGATCTGCATGGGGCCCGAGCACACGATCAGCAGCAGGTCAGGTTACGTTGTTCGGGGCCGTGTGACGGGACGACGTGACATACCTGACGGGCCCGTGGGAGTTCCTGCGGGGCGAGTGAGGGCGTCGGCGCGGGCGGTGGCGATGGCATCGCTGTGGTGGTGGCGGCGCTGTCCGAGGACGTCGACGAAGGAGGCGGCGGCGGCGGCGGTGGCGGCGGTGGCGTCGTCGCGGGCTCGCTCATGATGCGCTCGCGTTGTTGCTGCTGTGCTGCTGTCTTGGCCCTGGGGCTTGGAACGTGTGAGGGGGTCCGCTGGCGTTTTCTTGCCCAAAGTGAACCTTTGTTGGGGATAGAACCATGACCATCCTTCTAGGTGCGACTGAGCAGCACTGCTGTGTTTATTGTACCCCCGTGGGAACGTAAAATATGGACTTGGAAGTGATGTGGCCCACATAAATGGTTTTCCAGGTGAGATCCCCAAACAGCAACATCAGCACAGGACACGATCGTCAGTGAGCTCCTATGCTCGTTGTTGCTGTGCTTCAAGTGCCTGCAGACACGAAAATGATCAACTCGACGAACGCAGTTGTGCTCCCCATCACAACATCACGATCCGACAAGGAGCTCTCACTTTAGAGAGACGTCTCACAGTGCAAGAGGCTTTTGCATCAATAAAAAACCCGAAAGTCGAAACAGCAAATAGATATCTGACGGCAGCGAAGATTTTAGTATTCCTCGCCTCCTCGCCATACCCCCTCACACGGCGTCATGCATGTTCGTCCGCCATGGCTTTTTAGTGTGATAGACGGCAGCATTTCAGAAATACAGAACAACTAAAAAAATGCGGCCTATATCTGTATGCGGAGACCAAAATAGCCAGATCGTCGACCAATCGGCATGCACCGTAGCCGCTCATTGGCCAATCCCCGCCGTCAGAACACGGGACGGGACCCAAATGGACTGACTCGTTTCGTGTGCCCCATCGTCGACGTCCATCAATTCATAGGCGCGGGGACGATCCGATCGGCGTCATCATCGTTGGCCCCATTCTTGGCAGCGCGCGTGAGGTGGCGGCGGCGGCGGCGGCGACGACGACGGCGACGGCGTTGGCACGCCCAAAGCGGAAGCACTGCCCCGAGTCGTCAGCTTATGTCGGCTCGAGTGCGTTTTTGCCTCATTCGCGCATCCGCCTGCTGCCACCAGCTGAGCCCATCGGGGACACTCTGCAAACTCGACGAGCCAGTCGCCTTCGCCAGTCGGTCGGTCAGTCACGCACACCCTCGACACATTGACTGACGGCATCAACACACCTCCAGCCTCAGACCCACGTGCAGAGGAGGGACCGCCATCCCAGTCACCACCACCATCGCACTGTTGTCTCTGTGTGTGGGCGTGGGCGTTGTTTGTTTGGCGCCCCCTCGCCACACACGGCAAAGAACAAACCACCACCAGCATCGAGACCGTGTCGTGCATCTGCATGCGTGAGACGATGATCGCGCCGACGCATTGCCCGTCCTGCCGCCGTCGCCCGCGGGCCGCGACGCTCGTGGCGACCGCCACCACGGGCCACAGCCGCCGACGGTGCCGCTCGAGCCCGCAGCTCCTCACGATCGCCACGGCGCTCATCATGGCCCTCGCGCTTTTCGTGCCGGGGACCGAGGCTTCGTTCATCCGCTCCCGTCGGATGAGCACCAGCGACATCCGCGCCGAGATTGTTAGGCTCGTCAACGAGGAGCGCGCGCGCCATGGCAAACCCGCTGTCTGCACCAACACGTACGCTTCTCGTCAGACGGTTGATACCCGAGATGCTCGACCCGCAGGGTGACTGACGGAAGGCATGGCTCTCCATCGTCAATGCAGGAAACTGATGAGCGCGTCCCAGGTCATGGCCACGGACATGGCCCAGACCGACTACTTCACGTCCACCCACGGGGACACCTCCAGCCCCGCCGAGCGCGTGAGCGACCAGGGCTTCGTCTTCACGACCCTCACGGAGGATGTCGCCGCGGGCTACGAGAGCGCCAAAGACGCCATCCAGGCGCTGCTGCAGGTCCAAGAACATCGCGATAACATCCTCGGAGACTACGATTACATTGGCGCCGGGTACACATACGCCGGGCGCCAGGGGTACAAGCACTACTGGGCCCTGCACATTGCCAATGCGTTCCACGAAACGTGCGACGAGATTGCCCCGGAGCAGGTCGAGGAGGAATCGATCCTGCGACGCTGGCTGCACTTTTGAGCGCTGACCCCCGCCAGCACAACCACCTCTTTTAATCTATTGCGTCAGTCGCCACATGACCACCACCATCAGCACTGACTAGACTAGGCACTGCCACTCAATCACACGCGCTTTAATCGATGATCTGTGCGTTTTCGAGCTGGCCACGTCAGCACTCCAACTCGAACGTCTCAGTGCCTTTGCGCATTGTCGAAACATTCTCGACGTGATCGCACGTACCGTCGCTCTCGGTCCTCGGGGAGTTGGTGACGCCGATGATGGCAAATAAGTCGCTTATGTGATGTTGCCTGGTCAATTGTCCCTGTGTCACAATCATTCATCTCTGCTTTGTCCCGCGTTCATACTACTGGACTTCACATACGGCGTTCGCGATTACGCTGTGGTCTCAACGCATGCTCTGCCCCAACTCGGACGTGGCATTGGCTTCTCCTGAGGTGCCGAATTAGTCAACTTTGATCGTCGTCACTCTGTTTGCACAGTAAGCGGGCCGCTGCGGCGCAGAGGCATTGAAATGACAAGGCGGCATTCGTCACATTGTCAGCGATGAGGCCGACTGGAATTCCCAATTGCACGTTGGCCACTACAACATCACTGAGAGACCATCGACAGGTAGAGGGAGGTATTCCCAACATCACGAGGGCATTTGGAAATGCGTGTCATCATTCCGCTGACCACTGGCCGATTTTACTCGTTACGCTTTCAATCCATATGTGAGGAACGTCCAATGGATCCAGAAGTGTGCCATGAAGACGCATCGTTGTAGCCTTGGTTGGTCATTGGCGCGTGCGGGTCCAAGCAGGTGCCGCATTCGATCCTCGAAATGAGTTGCTGAAATGTGACGCGACAATAATCCCGTCGCCTGTGGGTTTTTGTTGTCTAGAACAAGTCGAAGCATGCAAATCGAGTGAAAATGAAGATCACCAACTGGCGAGTCCACTTGCATAGCATCCAAATAATAAAACTGTCTAAATGATACTCCATCCACCAATACCTAAACCGACTTCCCTGGACGTTCACGACCGCACGATTCCGCTATCAGCTGCATACTTACTTGCGTCTTCCAAGCGCAAGTTCGCGATACTGTCGAATACCCACTACAATTTGACAAACCGTTGTTGAGTATCGTTTGCTCACCAACGCAACGCCTCCTCAGCAAAACCATCTGATACCTTTGGAGTGACAACCTTGATGCCAGTCCGTTGGGCACGCCTTGAAAGGGATCCATCACCACAGACACAAACCGATGCCACGGATATCTGATTGACGATCTAGATCAGACAATGACAACAAATCAGTAATGAGTCCTATTTTCGCAAAGAAAGACGTCACCCACTTCTCCACCAGCACACTGGATGAGCGAAATTAATACTTCTCGTGACGGATCGACATTTGAACCAACGAAAAACTTGATGGACCGAAAAATGTGGCGACTTTCCGGATTTGTCCTAGCAGACCGATTTGCAAACATATCAAGTTCGAAATCGGTCTCAGGCAACCACTTTTCTTGCTCGAGAGATGAGAAGACCCAAGCCTCGGATACAATCCATGCACCTCGAGCAATAGCAAACAGAACTTTCATGGTCCGCCGCGTATCCCGACCAACAACGAGGTGTGTGACACCACTCGCATAGTCAACACTCTTGACAACTCGCGACTTGGAGTACCCGCTATCGCTTGACATATTCGCATCAATTGCATGGACGGCACACTCCATCACTCCTCTGGTCTCATTATCGACGCCGGTGATACCAATAACAATACGTGGGCGCTTCTCGGACTTTTTTGAAGAGCCTTTCGTATGTGCCATAGAACTGACATTCGACTGGATCGGTGTGAGAGCTGGTAGTGATTTCCTTGCACGCTTCGGTGGTGGTGTTGGAATGAATTTTTCGTCAACAAATAAATCGCCTTGAGAGACCTCGAGTTGCTCAGAATCGATGGCGCCGCGGGCTCGTTTTTTCGCACTTGTTGCGCTTGGTTTTCGAGTTTCAGTTGCTGTAGTTGAAGGAGTCCTTGGAACGACGGGCGATTCGGACGACAAGACAGAAGGCGATTTGGCTGCGGTGGATGCTCGTCGGCGAGATGGAGTAGCCGTTGACGACGATCGCAGAAGCGTTGTCTTCTTTACCGGAGTTTGATCGTTGATGGACTTCTTTGCTGCCACCCGCGATGTTTTGCAGCCTTTGCACAGCCGCCGGGTCCTCGCATTGAGGCAGCTGCAAATCGAACACGCCCACTCGCCTTTGGCCGGCACCACAGGGGAGACAATATTCAAACTGCAGGGACCATCGGTCCCCGAACTCAGCGATGGTTGCGTGTCCGTTTGGCTTGCACCGCTCGTCTTCGCGCTCAGCAGCGCATCACTGCTCGCCTTTACTACGGGCGCCTCGTCTTCGGACCCGCTCTCCGCGACACAGTCGCCGTTTGCACTTGCTGGGGTGCTTGAGATCGTTGAGAACGACGAGATCGTCTGTCGCCGCTTCATGGCCGCCTGGAGACGGACAGTCAAGGGCTCGAGAGCCTCAAAGCGCTTCTCCACCTCCTTGCTGCCCTTCGACGTCGCTGTCGCCTTTGACGAAGGGACTTCGGGAACTTGCTCCGTCTGACTGGCCACGTGAACGTCGGGTTCGGACGTCTGCTTCTTGAGCCTTTTCTGCCCGCTGTCGAGCAGCTTTTTGATCGCATCCGAGGGCATGGGCTCCATGGACAACGCCCGGCGTTGCCGAGGGGCACGCGCCCCCGCGCGCGGCGTCGGCGTGCTCTCGACGAGGTTGGAGAAGAATCCTACGGTGTTCGTGGTGGCCGCGGAGGTCGACGGGGTCGAGGGGGGGCGCCGGGTCGTCGTGCCGCTGGCAGTGGCCTTGCGCGCCGTCGCGGCACTGGTCCGTCGCGTCGTCGTCCTTGCGCCCTGGCGACTCGACGTGGCGGCGGCGGGTGTGGCGAGGACCGAGTTCAAGTGGTTCAGGCCCGGGATCCCAAGTGCCGCGCCGGAGATGCTCCCGTTTCGCTGCGGGTTGCTGACACCGGCGCCGAAGCTGCCGAGGCCGAGGGTATTGTGGCTGTTGTTGTGATTGCTGCTGTTGCTGCTGCTGTGGCTATGGCCGTTACCGCCGGCGTCGCCCTTGTTCACGGGAAAGTAAGCGGCCTCCCGCATGCGCTGCTTGTGGATGACGCAGGCGTTGACCCAGAGTTGGGACACGACCTCGATGCTCCGGTGCTTGGCGAGCTTGTCCCGCCACGCGCTCGTGAAATGGCTCACGACCACGTGCGTGACCCGGGGCGTGAGGCGCTTGGCGATCGTCGCCCCGAGCTGTTGGAGCTTGCGGGCGACCACGTCGCTGCAGTCGATCTGCGCGTCGTCGCCGACACGGACGTCGACCACGGCGCAGACCCCCGCGAGGGGCTTCCCCCCATGCTTCGTCGTCGCTGTTGTTGTCGTCAAAGTCGACGGCGGCGCGGTCGCGGATGTTGCCACGGATGGAGGCGGCGGCGGCGTCCCCGGGAACTTGAGGGCCAGCGGCGCGCGACGCTGCGAGCGGGCGGCGCGGACGGCGTTCGAGGCGATGGCCGTGAGCGGCACGCGCCGCCGTCGCTGCTGCTGCTCCGACGATGACGACGACGCCGGGGGCAGCGGCGTCCGCGGGGGCGCCATCGCCGTCGGCTCTGCTTGTCGCTGTTTGCTGCTTGCCGTTGGTGATACACAAGTCGAGCGGGGCGCGCGGTTTTTTTTTTTTTTTGCCTGTTTGAAATTCCAATATACTGGATATATTCGATCAAGTACGATGCAGAGGGATGCGGTGACTAAACTAATTGGTGGTTTTGTTCTGTTGCATTTGCATTCAATGGATGGCCGACCAATTTGGTCGTCCATCCACACTTTTGCTGGAAATGAAGCTACAATGAATGAGCGAAACTTTCCACCGTGGTTACATGACTGCATGCTGCTCGTGGAATCCACAGGTAGCATGCAGAACCGCTGCCCACGTCACATCGTCGCGTATCACGATTTCGTGAGCTAGTCGAGGTGCGTTTTGATACGACAGGACTGGTCGTTTTCAAACCAGTGGTTTGAGGGTCAACCGCTCACTCAACGTTCGTGTATTTCACAGCATAACTTATCAAGGCTTATTGACGCGGGTTCACGGACGACCGAGCGCCATCTTGGCCTTGGTTGCGCCATGCGCAAACGTCGTGCCAATAATGTGCGCGAGCCACGTGGACTTCTTGCTCTCCGATGCCCCTGAGCTGGACGAATCGAGGCCGATTTGCTTCTTGCTAATAGCAGATCGGGACGTCTTAACCGACGCTAAGGACACGCCCTTGGATGCCGACCGTGACATTTTCTGCTGCTCTAGGAGATCCTTTGACCGATGGAGCTGGAGATTGAGGTGTTTGTTGGCGTTGGCGAGGGCGAACGAGTTCATTCTGTGGCTTGGAGAGTGCGGACTTGAGTCGGAGCAAGCAAATCTTGGAATGAGCGAGCGGATTCTCTTGCGTGTTGCGGTGACACTTCTGGCGGGTCACTTCGTCGGACTGACGTCGCGAAGTCAGTGACTGAAACTGGCTGCTGGTGGGTGCGCCTGCGACTGTCACACACAAGTGCTTGTATTGAACGAGAGAGAAATATGGCAAGTCAAAGGCATATTCACCTTCTCGTCAGCAATATTGGATATCGAAATTGACCAAATATTCGTTTTCAAAGGTCTGTACATCATTCCTCATCTGCATGGCAAACATTCCGATACGGAAGAAGAGTCGAAGCTTCGTGTTGGACAGCAATCGGATCTTTTCTTGCATTCCGCAAGTTGCGGCCCCAATACCAGGACAAGCACTCACTTCCGCACAAATGGGAATGCTTGTGGCCCGCAAGCGAGTTGCGCCGCAGTTGTAGCCGTGCAGTGTTGGCAGTACCTACTTACTTGGCAATACGTTGTGGGATCCGGGCCATCCAGACCGGGTTCCAGTGCCCCTCAGACTGACTGACGACAAGCGTCGCAGTCACTCACTTCTTGAGGGGTCGAACTAGCTTAGCTTTGTGATCAAGAATCTGGGAAACACACGAATAACACCCCCTCTTTAATGACGTGACAGTGTGTACCACCAAGACCCCCATGTAAATTTTGCCGATCAAACAAACCAGCGACCGTCGACAAAACACGTCATCAGTCACCACCAGCCAGCGTCAACGGCCGCAGGTCTCGGGCGATGGCGCACTTGTTCTACCGCCACGGCGCGCGCCTCGTGCTGGGGAGCACGGCCGTGGGCACGACCGGCGTGACCTACAAGGCCCAGACCGACGAGGGCTTTGGGCGGTCCCTGTACTTTTGGCGCAAGGCCTTCCCCATCTATGCGCACTACCGGGCCACGCAGCTCTACATGGAGCAAATGGGCTGGTCCGAGGCCGAGCAGGACGCCGCGTACGAGCGCCTGCACAACGAACACGCGCCCGAGGTCTTTGACATCGTCCTCGAGCTCAAGGGCTTCTACATCAAGCTCGCCCAGACCGGCTCGACGCGGGCCGACTTCCTTCCCAAGCAGTACCTCGAGCGGGCCGTGGCCTTACAGGACGACGCCCCTGCCAAGCCCGTCGAGGAGATCTGCGACATCATTGAGCGGTCCTACGGCCGCCCGCTGTCGGAGGTCTTTGCCTCCGTCGATCCCCGGCCCCTCGGGGCCGCGTCCATCGGGCAGGCCCACAGGGCGGTGCTCCGGAACGGCGACGTCGTGGCGGTCAAGGTCCAGCACCCGGATGCCGAGACGTTCTTCCGCTGGGACATCAAGACGATCAAGGACTTTTGCCGCTACTTCCAGCCCGTGCACCTCCCGTACCTCGAGGAGGTCGAGAAGCAGTTTATGACCGAGTTTGACTACCACGAGGAGGCCAAGAACCTCGAACGCGTGCGGAACAATATCGCCAAGAGCCCATTTGCCCGGCGGATCGTCATTCCCGAGCCGCACCTCGAGCTCTGCACGAAGGAGGTGCTGGTGATGGAGTACCTCAAGGGCCGCAAGCTCCTGGACGGGATCCAGGATCACTTTGAGGCCATCGCCGCGGACCGTGGGGTCACGGTGCAAATGTTAAAGGAGGAACAAGAGCGCAAGGACAAGGAGCGCGAGCGACTTGGGCTGGACATTGAGAGCGGCCCCGATGCGCTCCAGTTGCGCCTGTATGGCCTCTCCCTCGGCGCCCGGCGGCTCCTCCGGAACCTCGGCCGACGATCGTACGACTACACGCTCGGCTGGGTCCGTCCGATCGCGTGGTCACAGGAGGAGGAGCATCAGCTGCTCAACATCCCCGAGATCCTCAAGCTCATCATGGACGTGCACGGGTACGAGATCTTTGTCGATGGCTGCTTCAACGGGGACCCCCACCCCGGCAACATCCTGCTCCTCGAGGACGGTCGCCTCGGGCTCATCGACTATGGGCAGGTCAAGCACATCTCGGTGGCCCACCGCGTGCATCTGGCCAAGCTCATCGTCGCCCTTGCCGAGGGCACGCGGGACGAGATCATCGAGGTCCTGACCAAGGACATGGGCATTGAGACCGAGAACCACGACCCGTATTTTCTCGAGAAGCAGGCGCGGCTGATGATCGACAACGACGACCGTTCGGTCACCGAGGGGATGAATGTGCAGTTGTTTGTCGAGCACCTGGACAAGTACGTCACCAGACGTCGGTTTTGTCTCGCGCATCGAGTCGATGGACTGATTGACTGACGTCTGACTACCACACAGGATCGACCGGATCACCCGCATGCCCGACGACTACGTCATGGCCTTTCGCTGCTCGCTCCTCCTCCGGGGCTTCAGCTACCTCCTCCACTACAAGTTTTCCCACGCCCAGAGCTGGAAGGGCATCGCCAAGCAGGTCCTCGCAGAGCATGGCCACTTGGAGCAGTGCTGATTTTGGTCAAAACCCCCACACCAGAGATAGAAAGAACCATGTCGTTTCATCAACTCGTTTGAGAATTTTTAGTTTTCGCCCCGAAATATTACCATGAACTCTTTTGACAACCCACAATCGCAAGTCACAGCATCCTCAGACCACGACCATGGAGCAGCGGCACGAGGATCTCGAGGCCGAGCTCATGGACCTCGACAGCAATGAGCACGTGTATCTCCCGCCGGCCCCGCCCAGCGCCTCGCCGCTGCCGCTGCCTCTGCCGCTGGCGCCCCCACAGACGACGATAGGCACGACGACTACCGCGAGGTGGCTCAGCGGCGCCACGGAGCTCCTGGGGCGGGCGACGGCGGCGGTGGTCGCGACGGTCACGACCGTCACGGGCGAGTCATCGTCAGCAGCAACAGCCCCGGCCCCAGGCTGTCCCACGCCCCATGCGCCAGCACCAGCGTCCCCACCATCCTCGTCCGCTGCTTCCGCCCCTTCCTCCGTTGCTGGCTGGTACGAGCACGTCGAGCTGCTGCTCGCTGGCGCCGAGGACCGATACCGCGCATGGCAGGAGAACCTCGAGGTGCAGGGCTCCATCACCGAGGAAGAGTACCGCCAGGCCGAGCTTGATCGCCTGCAACGGCGGCGGACTACCATCGCCGACCTTCGCAGTCGCCGCTCGCTCTTTGTCCAGGCCATTCTCCGTCGGCCCGGTGCCATCGCGACGACGGACGCCGACAACGATGCAATCGTCGATGTGGAGGAGCTCCTGGCCAAGCTCGGCCGCGTCGTCGACGAAAGCGCGCGACAGCTCGAGCGCCTGCATCGCGAGAACGCGCTCTGGACCCGGCTTGTCGCCGACCTCCCGCCCGACGAGCGCGACTACGTAGCCCGCGCCGCCGATGAGATGTTTGCCGAGCAGATGAAGTACCTTGAGCGCCGCGACGAGGCCGAGACCCGCGAGCTCGTCACCCGCCACCTGCAGTCGCTCTTCTGCCTCGAGCCCCCGATGAAGAATGGCCAGCGCGTCGGCAAGACCATGCAGCACTCGCTCCGGCAGACGCTGAGCGACTTTGCCGAGATCTTCCACGCCGCCTACGCCCCGGCGCTGCGGCCCGAGGCCCCTCGCGTGGCCCTCGCGGAGCTCCTCCCGCTCATGGCCGCGGACGTGAACCAGTTCGCGATGATCCTCGTCCGGGTCCTCCGCTACAAGTACCCCTTCGTCCCCGAGCGGCAGCACTCGACCGTCCACCGGGCGGTCATGGAGGCGCTGTTTGAGCACCTCCAGCCGACGCTCCACGGGGTCTTCGTCGCGGCGTTTGCCCGTGAGGACGCTTTCCTCGGGCGGCTCGCGGCGCAGCACCGCAACGGGGGGCCCACGAGCCTCGAGGCCTTTGGCATTCGGCGAGTCTTCCGCCTCGATGGCTCGTGGCGGCCCGCGGGGCTCCCGCCTGTCGAACACGACGGCAGGGACCTCGCGCGGCGCTCGATCGCGCGCTATGGGCCGGTGATCGAGCGCCTGAATGCGTTGCCGTCGCATCGCTCGCCGTGGGTCAAGGCCGAGCTCCTATCGGCCGTGTGCGTCGGCATCGACCGGGCCATCAAGGGTTTTTACCAGGAGCAGGTCGCGCAGCCGTCGCCGGAGGAGGTCAACATGGCCGCCGAGGATCTCGCGGCGATCCTGGGGTTCGTCCTGATCTCGGCCCCCGGGGCCTGTGCCCACGTCGTCACACAGGTCGCGCTCTTGAGCTGCTTCATGGCCCAGGAGACCATGGCCAGCGAGGTCGGTTTCGCCGTCGCGACGACGTGGGCGGCGGTCAGTCACCTCTGCCACCTCACATGATGCCGGGTCAGGTCTCCATCAAGGAGCAAGCTGTTGATGTCAGTGAATATGTGAAGAGGATCAAGTGAGAGGCCGAACCACGACGATCGGCGACGAGTAATGTCATTTCTTCTAACTTAATGGTACAGACGAACGAGGCGATCGCGCTCGTTCCCGTGCCCTCAGGCCGTGATCATGTGCTTCCACGAGGCCCCGGAGAAACCAGACGACACCGGGGGCTCGCCGGCGTCGGTGGGTGCGTTCGAGGCGGCGCGGGGATGGTGGTGCTCGGGCTGGTTGCGCGTCCGCGAGCGTGGGGTGATCGTCGCGGACGACGACGCCGGCGGGGCCACGGGGCCGTCGAGGACGTTGATGAAGAAGTCGAGGGCCTCCTCGATGGACGGGAGGCGGCTGAGGCGGAGGCGGTCCAGGCCCCGATCCAGCTCCTCGCTGGTCGTCTTGCAGCTCAGACTCGGGATCTTGTGTCGGTTGTTGCTTCTGCAGCTGCTGTCACTGTTGCTGCTGTTGCTGTTGCTGCCGATACTCAGCGTCGAGCTCGTGGTGGCGTGTCGCGTGAGGTCCCGATGGGAACTGAGCTGGGGCTTGCGACGGGGCCGGCGCATCACGAGCTTGCGGATCCGCAATGGCTTGGGCTCGGGTCCCTGGGTCGCGGGCGTGGTCTTGGCCGTCGCCTTGGTGGTCCCAAAGAGCTCGTGCTCGTCGACGCCGGCGAGGAGCCGGAGCACGGCGGCGTCGACGCGGTGCTCGACGACGTCCTTGGGTGGGCGGGTCGTCCGTCGGAGCCCCCGCTGGTGGCGATGGACCTTTTGGAAAAACTTTTGCGCGTGGGTCTGGACCTGCCGGGACGAGCGCGTGACGACGACCTCGGCGATGCGCTGCCACGGGCCCCGGGGGTGCGCCTGGAGCCCCCGGAGGAAGCGGTCGTGCTCCTCGGGGGTCCACACACCCTGGCGCGTCGACGACAAGGGCGACGACGATGATGACGATGATGATGACAACGACGGCGGCGCGATCATCGGGCACATGGCTGGCGGGCTTCGGTCTGTTTCTGGTGGTTGGTTGCGATGCGAAAGCCCCCGAGCCAGCGGAGCAAAGGAGTTTTTCTCTCGTTGTGTGCGTGTGTGTGTGTGTGCTCAGCGGTCGGCGAATTCAAATCTGAGACGTCTTGACAGTCACGTCAAAGACCTCAACGCGGGGGTGAACCCACAGCCGGCGCGCGCGGTTCTGCCCTGGCGGTTGAATATCGAGCGACGGACCAGGGCAAGTCAAGGCCGTTTCCGATCGACTGGCAATGCGCACGAGTCAAGTGGAGACGGCCCCCGTCATCGGCGCCCGGCCACTGCACCGATGATGATGGGGGGGGGGCCGGCGGCGGACAAAGGCGCGAGAGTGATCGGTCGACTCCTCGATCGGGCGACCATTGGGCGTGCTAAGCGGATGCCATTGCCACCGCCGCCACACGCCCACCGCGGCCACCACGAGACGACCAGCGCACGTTCACCCGGCTGCAATATTAACGGCACGCGGCACGGGACGCAGAAACCCGGCGCGGCGGCAACATTCGGCGGCTACTGCTTTGTGCTGTGCCGTGTACCGGAGCTCGGGCTGTCTGTCCGTCCGGGGGTCTGGCTGGGCGAGCGACACACTGCACTCGGCAATCGATGGATTGCGAGGCGATGCTGTGCCGTGTGCGCTGGGAATCACGTGATCGTGGGCTTGGTTAGCACCGCCCTGTGTGTGTGTGCGGACACACGCAAGACACAGCACTGCCCGTGCAGTGTCTTCTTCATCCCGTCCTCCTGTGCTCCGGCGGCGGGCGGCTGGTCTCGCGCTCGTCTCTCTCTCTCTCTCTCTCGTTCTCTCTCGTTCTCTCCACGCCGGCTGAACCCACGCCACCACGGGGGCCTCATGGCGCCCGGCGTGGCTACACCGCCCACAACCGGACGGCGACCGACGCAAGGGGCGAGTCGCAGATCCCAGATCCCCGATCCCAACGGGGCCCCTTGTGTATCGTAGTGCCGTGTGCTCGCCACATATTGCGCTTCACACGAGGATGCGCCGCCGACCAGCGCCAGCGCAGACTTGCAGTCGCGCATCGATCTCACTTTTTCCTGAATCTGGAGGTGACTCATCG
>JAADYI010000293.1:0-21841 GCA_023338185.1 Lagenidium sp. CBS 127285
GTCACCCCGTCGATCGCGATCAGCTGCAGCAGCGCAATGTCCGGCAGCAGGTCCCCCGATGCCGTCTGCCGCTCCACAAACGGCAGCGCGTGCGTGTCCAGCTCCGACAGCAGCACCCCAAACGAGTACACGTCGCAGCTCCCGTCGTACTCGCCCCCCCCGAGAATCACCTCCGGGGCCAGCCACCGACTCGTCCCGACGCCCGTCGTCATCGTCGCCTCGGTCGATTGCCGTCGGGAGACCCCAAAGTCGGTCAACTTGGCGATCAGCTGATGGGACTTTGTGTCTGCAGCGGCGCGTTCGGTAGTGTCGATGCTATTAGCAGCCCGTACTCTCCCCAGCAGCACATTCCGGGACTTGATGTCGCGATGGACGATCGGCGGATCGAACGAGTGCACGTGGGCCAATGCGTCGGCCACGTGCAGCGCCAACTGCAACTTCTCTCGCGTCCAGCCATCTTCTTTTTTTACGGTCTTGAGATAGGAGCACAGATCCCCACTGGGCATGAACTCGAACAGCGCCTGGATGTCGGAGCCCGTTCCCGTGGTCCACGTGACGCCGATGAGTCGAACGATATTCGGATGGCATAATGACGCGACGAGCTTGATCTCGGTGAGAAAGTTGGTTAAACTTTGAGGATCGGATGCATGGTTCCTTGTCAAGCGCTTGGCTGCTAGCAGACGAAATTCAGACTGCTTCGTTGATTGATGTGCGTCCAGTCGTCGCCTGTCAGAGTGCTCGTCGTCTGGTTGCTGTCCTGAATTTGCTGCATGGTGTTGTTGAGTGTATTCATTTTGATCTTGCAGTTGGGACTTGTGGTAGTATTTGACCAGATAGACGAGGGCTTGACCACCGTTTCCTATCAATTTGATATCGCGGATCTTGATCGGGGGGATGAACAGACTCGTCAAAGTGCCGTCTGCCCACACGGGCTTATCGTCGTTCATCGACCACATTGATGACGACGCTACCATTGAATCTGCATCCATCGTGTGGTAGTGGCTCTCGTCGTCACCAGCTTTGCTTTCATTTCGGCGTCGTTTGCCAATAGCGACCCACACAATCGCGACAAACACCATTAAACCAACTGCGCCTAGGCCGATCGCGGCCCAGCGAACGAATGGGCGAGGTTCCTGGTCTTGCACTCGTGCTTCGGATTCAGGTAACGACCACGGTGGCGGGCTTGGTGTCTCCTGCAAAGCCGACGAACGCGAGGGTGGGTGCGGTACGGACTGCCGCCACGTCGGTTCTAGATATCCCGTTGGAGCAGGGGAGTCATCTCGCGAGATGATCTGGAGAGAGGTCGTGCTCGAGTTTTTGGAATTTAGACCCGTACGATCAGAGTTTTTGCGACGTGAGGGTCGAGTCGAGCTGATAAAGGAGGCACCTGTCATTTCCTCGCTCGCGCTGCTATCTGTGACCACTTCTTCGTGACGAGAATCGTGGCCGACTTCGTCAAGGCATGTGGGTGCTATATCATGCGAAAAGGGTAGCGTTGGCGCTGGGACCGTCACGGATCCGTTGTTTCGTGACGAATACGGTGGATTCGGCTTGGGAACACGATATGTGGTTTCGAAAAAATCGCTTGCCAGCAACGATTCTTCGTAGCAGCCATCGAAATATGGAATCAGAATATTGGACTCGACCCAATCGCGCTCTCGAACCGATTCCAAGGGACACAAGGTGCGATCTAATGACGACGTGATGTGAGTTGCAGCCAGCAAACGTGCGTTATACTCACAGCTGGGCTCTCTGCAGATTTTCTTGAATACTGCGTCCGTCCAGTTTGGCGCAACATGTTTGGACACATCAAGCGTCGAGAACCCACCGAGGGCCTTGCACATCTCTTCCTCGTCGTTTTGATTGATAGCCCACACGCTTATTGGTTCATCGTGCAGTCGGCTTCCGCATCGACTATTGAAGCGGCGCATTTGTGTCACCAGAGGCAGCTCGGGTGGTTTTTGCTTGCAGAATTGCTCAAAGGGATCGAGTATCCACTCATGGACTCTCGCCTCAGTCATCGGAGCCACATACGGACAATCCAGGACCTGGGTATTTGTCGCAGACGATCGGAGCATGTCGATCACCTTCCAACACGCAGGATTCTGGCACGCTGCCGCAAGCGAGCGCTCGTCGAACTTGTTGGGGCTGAAAAAGTTGGCTCCACTAGTCAAGCACAGTGCTGCTTGGAAAGTACTAAAAAGAATGACTCGGTAGTACCGCCCTCCTTCTTCTTCACACCGGGGATTAGGATCGGGGGCTCGTCCAAGCGGCGGCTCTTGCGCGACTTCCTCCGATGGACGGAGGCGG
This sequence comes from Lagenidium sp. CBS 127285, assembly GCA_023338185.1. Classification (NCBI taxonomy): domain Eukaryota; phylum Oomycota; class Peronosporomycetes; order Pythiales; family Pythiaceae; genus Lagenidium; species Lagenidium sp. CBS 127285. Next base: position 2,311 of record JAADYI010000293.1, read on the forward strand.
GGGAAACCGACGGCTTTGCGCTTCTTGTCCTTGGTGAAAAGGCCCCACCTCGCCATGCTGGCGTAGGATAGAAAATGGCGATCAAAGTGCCGATAGTCAAACGCCTGGTGCCAAAATACCGTCGACAAGCCACCGGTCGATTCCGCCCAGTTGGACAGATCGTCGTAGTATGTTCGACGACTCACGCTCTCGCTCCCTTCCTGCTCGAACATCATCACGTCCAAGAACTTCGGCATTCCCACCGGGACGGCGGCGACGAGCGCCCGCCAGGTGTCATCGAGGTCGTTGACATTGGTTTTGCGATCCGCCAGTCTAGCAATGACGATTGCCCCGACAATATCGAGTTTATCCACAACGAGCGGAAGGATGTCCACCATCGCGTCCAGGAAATCGCACACCCCAAAGCGGATGGTCGTTTGCGAGCCGACCGAACGTTTGACCTCCTCCATGGTCTTCACGATCTCCGCCGCGACCCCATCGTCGTAGCCCATTGCGTTGTGCCGGAGCATCACGGCCTCGACGGTCTCGCTCCCATATTCGCGGATCGCCCGCACAGCCGCTGCCACGTCCTCTTGCCGCCGTCGGGTCGTCTCCAAGTTGACCCCGAGATAGACCTTGAGCCCGTACTTGGCGGCGATCGGGACAATGTCGATGCGGTACAGTAGTAGGTCGCGGCGTCCGTCGAGATGTGCGTGACGTACTGACTCAGAAGCCGAAGATCGTCGTCGATGGCATCTCCAAGCTTGTCGGCGTCGGGAGTCCCGCCGTAGATGGGGAACGCGAGGTTGTGGCGGGGCGAGTAGCCGACGCCGGTGACTCCCGATGCACCGTCTTCGCTGCTGCCGCCACGCGCTTTCTCCACGGCGGAGATCCCTGTGATCGCCCTCGCGAGGGCGACGATGACCACGACTCGCGCGAAGATGGCGCAGCGATGGTGTCGTTGCGGTCCCACCATTTGTTTTTATCTGCGCTGGTGGATTGAGATGAAATCGAATGCGGTAAAACTAGTAGGTCGGATGAAGGACTTCTCATTGGGCTGGACTTGGGTACTGAGCTTAGGTAACACAAGCATCATGGAGGATTACGAAAATTGGTGGTGCGGTGTGGACCAGCGAGTCGATCACGTGAATCGCCAACTGCCGACTCTGACGAGTAGGGCAAACCTGAATGCTGCAGACTGAGCTTCAGTCGGGTCGCAACGTCACGTAACTCGGTAACAAACGCTGGAACCAGTGGTTCTTGGTTCATTGCACTGCAGCCCACTTGGCTCGCAGGCTTCACGGCTGCAGTAGCGTTTGGTTGTTCAGTTGTGGGGTCTTGACGTTCTTGACGAGTCCAAACCTGGACAATCCTGTTGCTTTTGGAGCACCTCGATATCATCCGACTACGTCTTGGGGAGATGAACGGACTGAAACTTTCACTGGAGGGAATGGACTTGGCATCGTCCGCTTTCCAACTAGTCGCGTGTCGTCGTGTCTTGTTGGGCAAGCGAGTCTGTGGTCGTCCAGCTCATTGCGACTCAAGAGAGAGAGAGAGAGCACCTGATACTAGTATCCAAAGCATTGTCATTCTCCCAATCGACGCCCCCACGAGTTGGTTGCGACAAACACGACCAGGTATCATGGGGGGCAACATCGGACGCAAGTCGTCGACTAGCTGCACTCCCCCCATCGCGTCGTCCATCCACCCGCAGACTTGCTCTTCCGGTCGCGATGGCATCGCCTCCGCTGATGCATTGGCGGCCTTCACACGCGGCACCTCGTTTCCGTCAAGTGCATAGGTGGTTGAAGTTGCCACCCGAAAACAAGTTCTCCCACGGGTTTTCGTGCTCGTTTAGGTGCGACTCACACTGTGCGAGCCCATGGTTGATTTCAGGGTACTGATATAACAATGCTCTTGTATGGGATAATGAGGTGTTCCTGAACAGGGAGATACCTGCTTGGCTGGGGAACAGCAATTCAACCAAGCCAACAACACAAGAACCCAACGTTATCGTTCACGGGATCCAATGCTCTCCCAGCACGAGGAAGTCGACGCGGATGTACGTTGTCTTTGGAAAGGGAGGGGGGGGCGGGGAAAAGGCACTGCCTGGGCGTTTGTCGAGGGCGATGGACTAACGCGGTCGTTGTGGTGCTCGCCGGCGGCTGCTGGTATATAGGTCCGCAAGGAGGACCAGATGCGGATCAACGAGTTCGGGCGCAACAACGCCCGCCTATACGAGATCCGCGAGCAGAAGAAGGCCCTCCAGGACAAGCTCGACACGCTCGATGACGCCACGACCGAGCTCATGATGGGCGACGGTGACAACGTCGAGTGCGTCGGGCGTGGACGACCACAGGGGAAGAGGGGCGCAGAGTGTTGACGCTTGTTGCTGTACGTGCAGGCTATTTATTGGCGAGAGCTTTGTCGAGACCTCGGAGGACTCGGCCCAGGAATTCCTCGAGAAGCTCCAGGAGGAGGCCAAAAAGGAGGTCGAGAAGCTCACGGCCGAGGAAGCCAAGCTCGACAGCCGTCAGGCGGTGCGTTGTCAACCCCCAAGGGACACCACTGTCATCGTGACGTTGACCAAACCAATGTCTGTTGTTGTTGTCCAGGCGCTCAAGAAGGTGCTGTATGGCCGCTTCGGTCAGAGCATCAACCTCGAGGACAAGTAGGAACCACACACCAACAACAGACACCACCACCACCATAGCACAAAGGACCAGTTTTTGTTTCTTCTATCGTCTCCTCCATTCGCCATCCGCCTCGGACGAGTTTACTCTTTCACGAGCCACTTGTAGCGCATGCCCTTCTCCTCGATTAAGAGATTCTCGGTGTGCCACTCGGATCCCTGGAGGAGGGTGAGGAACGTCGGGGCAAGTCGCTGGCTCTCGCTGTAGCAGCCGCGGCAGATCTGCCGAATGTCGCAATCCCCGTCGCTGTTCTCGATCTCTCGCTGGATCAATACCGCGTGCAAGTGCGCGCGGAGAGCATCCGGACTCGTGGCCTCCTCGTCCAACGCGAGGTCAATGCGGAACTTGCCCTTGTTGTCAGTGTTCTGTGGTCCCAGTTCGAAAATTGTCAATATCGGCTACTGCAAGAGCAAGTACAAGACCAGCACCAACGTACCACATTCAAGAGATAGCGGTCGCCCTGGAAGAACTCCCGGAGTCGGAGGAGTTCAGCGGGCTTGTCCCGGGAGATGTCGGCGAGGGAAGCGTTGCCATTGACGGTAGATCGCGGGTAGAGCGACTCGTAGCCTGTGAGAAGGGTCGGGATGAACTGCTCTCGCTGCCCGACGGTCTCCTGGTGGGGGATGGCCGTGGCACCGCCGTTCAAAAAGTCTTCGAGGACCAGGTGCAGGCGTTGGCAGTTGAGTGTCCGCAGGGAGACGCTAGCGAGGGCCCGGTAGACGCTCAGCTGATGGACGCACGAGAGCCCGGCAAATGCCACAAGCACGGCCTCGGTGCTGGGTCCAGTAAGCTGGGAGATGGCGATGCCGAGGCCCGTGCCGAGAATTGACGAGGCAATGGCCTGGGAGCCGGCCTTGGCGGTGACGTCAGCGAGGTTCTCGCGGAGGGCAAACGAGTTGTGGAAGCCCGCACGCGTGGCGCTGGCGCTGAGCCACGAGATGTTCTTGGCGACGTTGCCGATCGAGGCCATGGCCAGGAAGGACCCGGGAAAGAGCGGTGTGAGGATCTCGATGAGCACCGCGGCATCGAGGGCCACCGCCGAGGCCACTCGCCAACGCTTGGGGTCGGCGTCGTAGCGGTTGTTGACGACGCTCGCGAAGAGCACGCCCCCAAACTGCCCGAGCCCGTCCTTGAGCACCCAATTGACGGCCGCAGCCGTCGGGATCGCCCCGGCGCCGAGCCCGACGGCGTACAGCAGCGACTGCATCGAGAGCACCCCCGTGGCCGCCGACGCGACGGTGCCGATGAAGTACCACTTGGCATAAGGGAAGTAGTCCCGGGTCACGGATCTCCGGAAGTCCCGCGGGAGGAAGAGATCCGAGAGCACGTCCAGCGTCCGCTCGGTCGAGCGGAGGGTCAGCGTCCAGAGACGTGCGAGGCCCCGACCAATCCCGTCCGCCTCCTCTCCCCCCGCGGGGGTCGTTGCGGCGGAGGGGTGCGTGCTGTCTGCATTCACTCTCGCTGCCGTCGTCCGGAGACGGAGGACGTGTTCATGGGTCCGCTGGATCTGGAACGCATCCGGAGGGTTGCGGGTGTCATCTCGATGCACCCCGTAGATGGTGTGACCGTGCTGGAGGCCGTTCGTTTGCGAGGCGATCGCGGAAAAGGGACTGGGTGCAGTGGTTGCGTCGTTGCTGCTGGCGGCGGCACGGTAGCTGAATCCAGAAGCTCCTGGGGCACACCACGGGATCGTCGGCGTCCGGATCGACGAGCTGAGACACCCGACTACGCGTGATCGGCAAGCAATTCGGGGGTGACAGCGCAGCATGATGGCGATGACGATCTGCCCGCACACACGCGCGGCCCAATGCAGCGACCGTCGCTTGAGCCGCGTCACGCACCGTGGACTCGACTCATTGTTGTCATCTTGCGAGCCCAACAAAACCCACTGCACACGCCGCTATCGTGCGTTTGATTGGACAAAACAAGCCAGTGATTTTGCTCAATCAAAACAAGATAATCGAGAGATGGCTCCAAAATGCGGGGCACCACACATCAATGACTGATCCAAAAGGCACAATCGAATGTTGACACCAGGATCTGGGGGACGACACGCGAGCGGGTGATGTTGTCAAAGGCCGGTTGGCCACGACATCTGCCTCGAAACTCTCGACGAGAGAGCACGGTACTGTACGACATCCGTGGCAGTGGTCAAGTTGACGTGGCGGATGAATCGGCGGACGGGGACTGGGGTGCTGGTGCATGCATTCCCCATCACAGCAACGTGTCGAAGAGGGTGCGTCCACTGTCGTCCAGGAAGGATTTACGCCCAGCGTTCGGCGATGCCAGCAAGGCCGAGCCCCCACGGAGCCCATGTGTGTGTCGAGGTCAGCGCCAACTGCACAACCACAGGAAACGAAAACGAATGGAAAAAGATCACAATCTCGTGTGACAGCTCAGGCACTGGATAAACACGGGAAGAGAGCAGGTTTCGTTCTTCTTCGCTTGATGCGCGCTATCCGGTGTTCCAGAGAGTCTTTTCGCTGCGAGGTCATCTCAGCTTAGTATCAGCTGAGTGTCCCTTGGATGATGCCAGCAGTCTTTTTTTCCTGGATGGTGTGTCTGTTATTCTCTCCGCTTTCTTTTTCCATAACGCCCAACGGTCTCTGCGAGTCAATTGCACGTCAACGCCAAGACCGCGAAGTATGTTTGGAGCAAACGGCATCAAGTGCCGTTGTTTAATGAGGCCCCACCCAGGCTGTGGCTGGGGCCTGAGGTCACCAGGAACAATGGCTCCAGTGCCACGTTTCTTGGGGCATTTTTGGTGGCCGCTGGGGCAATCAAGGGCTAGGGGTGACTCGACGATCCACACCATGTTGCCACGCAATCCAGCATTTTACCCGAACCTTGCTCCAGACAAATAAACAAGATGCCGCTGGCGCCCACAATACGGTACCAAGCGATACACAACACGACCCACGGCCACGTCGGCCAGGCGGCTCAGCTGCATGGGATCTCTCGCAGGAGGCGGGTGATGGCGGTGGCAGCCTCACCCCTGGCTTGATACCAGGGGGACCAGGTGATCGATCGATGAATGCGACTCAACTGAGTCACGCGTCGGCGCCATCGCTGCTGCCTCATTTTCCAAGCCACTGAGCGGCCCCCACCACTCGCCTCCCATCAGCAGCAGCATGGCCTGCGTCTCGACGCCGATGATCCTCCCCCGGGCTCCGGTGCCCGGGCCCGTGACCGCCCCCGGATCAACACGCACGGCCCCACCGGCGACTGGGATGAAAAAGAACCCCTATCGCGTCGTCCGCGAACTCGGCGTCGGGCTCCAGGGCCGTGTCGTCTTGGCCCTCGACGAGCGCCTCAATGAGTACGTCGCGATCAAGCTCCCGACCGCCTTCAACAATGGCCCCGATACCCGCCTCCTCGACTACCAGGTGCAGTCGATCCTTCAGGAGCGACATGCGCATCGATTTGTCTGCCACGAGAACGTCATCAAGTTTCACCGCCTGCTCCCGGGGTACAAGATGAACCAGTCGTACGTCGCCTTAATCACCGAGTACGCCTGCAACGGTGACCTCTTCGATATGATCGCCGACTCGGGAGCTCTCCCCCGGCCCGTGGCCAAGTTCTACTTCCATCAGCTCATCCGGGGGATCCAAGCATGCCACATGAGTGGTGTCGTCCACCGGGACATCAAGCCCGAGAACCTCCTCTTTGACGAAAACTTCACGCTGAAGATCTGCGACTTTGGTCTCGCTGTTGCCGCGCCACCGGGCCACGATGTCGACGATCTCATGCTCCGCGATGTGTCGGGCACGGCGCTGTACATGGCCCCAGAGATCAACCTCTTCCATGCCTTCCGTGGGACGCCCCTCGATGTGTGGTCGTGCGGCGTCGTGCTCTTCATCATCCTGACGAGCTTCCCGCCGTTCCAACACGCCAAGCCTGGCGACTATTGGTTCGACTGCATCATGTCGGAGCGGATGGACATTTTTTGGGATTCCCAGCCCGAGACCATGTCCCGGCCGACCCCCGACGCGATTGATCTCCTCAACCGTATGCTCTGCCCGGACCCGGTCAAGCGCATCACCATTCCCGAGATCCTCGCGCACCCATGGCTCCAGGATGTTCACCGCATCAGCCCCGTTCGGGTTGCGGATGAGATGCGGGCACGGCGTCAGGGAGCCAAGTCCCGAGCGGGCTGCAAGGCATGATGTCATCCCCGGCTCCTCCTCTTCATTGTCGTCGTCGTGAATCGGTCCCGTCCCGTATATTGTCCACGTAGTTCATGTCCGTACAGTAGAAATACTATTTAGCAATGGAATGCCATCATCAAACTGCTACCATGACCAGCAGCACACATTGGGCTTGGACGACCATCGTGGGTGTGATAGTGAGATGCGCCCTCCCTTCTGACATCACCAAATTGTGTACTGTATAATCCAATTCACTCAACAAACGTCTGGATTGTTCAACTTGCACCTTCATCAGGGATGACGTTGTAAAATTGTTCTAGGGGTGTTTCTTGCTCCAGGTGCACTGCAGTGACTTCAGTCGCGCCTTGCGCGCTGCATCGTCACCGCATCAAGACCCTGGATGTTGCAGATGAAGTTGTCGAACCCGTTGTTGTTTACTCGAATTTTGACATCCACTCGGCACATTCGGTGTAAATTTTATGTGGGAAAATTTAATCTGGGTTGGACTTGGGACTTGGAGTTGTCGAGACGAGACGCGTCACAATTCGAGTTCGTCCCCACACACTTGCTCACGGGCCCAATCTTTGGACGACGATGTCACCGCATTGCACACGGCGGACTCGGCCATGCATGACACCCGTTGGGCGTGCGTCACCGAGTCCACCAGCCTCTGCAATGTGCACTCTGCGTTTCTCTGGGGAGCCAAGTATCGCACGGCGTGCAACGAGGGATGGTGGTAGACGCACGCCGAGAGTTACCGCAAGAAAACGTCGCCCGGATCGACTTGGGCTCGGTGGATCCCGCAATCCAGCACAACCCATTTCACCCCACGATGAGCACCTGCCTCCAGATGCCCCCGTTCCAAGAACCCTTTGCCGACGGACCCGAGCCCGAACACTTTAGTCCCAAGGTCGCGGCGGAGGTCCTGAGTGATAGCCAGCTCGAGGCCAACCACTACCATGTCATCGAGGAACTCGGTGTCGGCCTTCAGGGCCGCGTGGACCTCGCCTTTGACGAGCAAGAGAAGCGCTACGTCGCGATCAAGCTCCCGACGTTCGACCCCATTGGACCCCACGGCCAGGTCGACCTCCTGCACCTCGACTGCCAGGTACAGTCGATCATCCAAGAGCGCGAGGCCCACCGCCTCGTGCACCACCAGAATGTCCTCGAGTTCATCCGCTCCGTCCCGGGGAAGAAGAAGCACCACTCATATGTGGTCTTGGTTCTCGAATTTGCGAGCAATGGCGACCTGTACGACCTCCTCGCCCGGACTGGCGCGATGCCCGAGAACCTCGCCAAGTTTTACTTTCACCAGCTCCTTCTAGCTGTCGGAGCGTGTCATGACAGTGGCGTCATCCACCGTGATGTCAAGCCCGAGAATATTCTATTTGACCAAGATTACACATTGAAGCTCTGTGACTTTGGACTAGCGACCGTCGTGTCGGGTGATGTGAACAAGGAAATCCTCACAGATCCCGAAGGGACGTCACTCTACATGGCGCCCGAGATTCTCACGTCGGACGGCTTCTTAGGTCCACCAGTCGACGTGTGGTCATGTGGAGTCGTCCTGTTCATCATGCTCACGGGATTTCCACCTTTTGAAGTTGCCGAAGAGGGTGACTATTGTTACGACTGCTTGATCTCCGGGCGGATGCAAGAGTTCTGGGCCGCTCAGCCTGCGTCAATCACCAAGCCTTCCGCTTCCGCTACTGACCTGATCAATGGGATGCTCTGTGTAGACCCCACGAAACGGCTGACGACTACCGAGATTCTCTCTCATCCGTGGCTGCAGGACGTCTCATCCCTCGATCCAATGATCATGCACAAAGAGATGGCGAAGAGGAGATCGATGACAGAGTAGCTGTGAACGGTACCATATATGAAATTGACTAAATAATTATGACACTCTTGACTAGAAGTATCTTGGAACACCTCGGAATATGTACTCTGGCTTTTCGAGTCAGGCCACCGACGCCGTTGTCGTCGTCGCACACGACGACGTCGTTCTCGTCGCACATTGCATCACCCGATCTTTTAGCTTGGCCACCGATGATGGGGTCTGGACGGCCATCCGGCCGAGCATGGATGTGCGTAGCTTGAGGACCGTGCTGGCTCCCATGGTCCGGCGGAGTTTGGCCTCGTTGAGGAGCTTGATCTGAAGGAGCAACTCGGCGCGCTGGTCGCGTTGCTCGAGGTCCCGAGAGCTGTCGAAGAACTTGACATTTTCCTTCCAGTTCATCCGCCGCCAGAGGTGCACGGTGTTGGCCCACTCCTTCATGAGATCATTCGTCGCCGCGGCGAACTCAAAGACCCTGGTCTCACCGAGCTTCATCCGCCGGCCCTCGATGCGGAGGACATCCGCCGTCGAGATGCTGAAGCGGTGGGGGAGCTTCCCGGGGACGGCCTTCTCCACGCGGACTTTGGTGATGCGGCCCGCGAGGGAGAGCTCGCCAATGAGCTTGCCCCCGATGTCCGAGTAGAGCGAGAGCTTGCCATCGCCAAAGACGCAAAAGTAGAGCGACTAGATCGACAGGGACGACCGAGCGATGAGCACCCACGTTCCCAGCGCTTCCACCATTCTGCGCCGTCACCTACCGGGGAGTCGAACGTTGGTCCGCCGCAGCGGACTAAATAGCCATCGCGGTACATGTTATGACCCCGCGATTCCGGATTCCAGAGATGGATCCGATGGATGGAGCCTATCCAGAAACAAGAAAAAAGTTCCCGGGTCGACGCGGAATGCCCAAGACTCTGGTGCCAAGTGTTTCGCCGATGGCCCGCTCCTTTCGACCCTCACACGTGTCGGCCGCCTCGAAAAGTGAGCTTTGGGGGGTCGATGAGCTGGAGGTGGGCACCCTGGCCACGATGGCGGCGCCGTCCGTGGGTGTACCAAGAAGCGCACTCCCGCGCATGCCGTGTCCCATTCGCTGGCAACTTGTTCGGTTGTGTGTGTGTTCAATCCAGAGCCAGGTGTTGGGCATGTGACGAAAGGACGATGGAGACAATGCAACGGCACAACACCACAACTCGGTCCATGGATTGGCGAAAATAGAGCTGCGTCAAGGATGATTGGATAAAATACTGTCGCTTTGACAAAACACAACCTGATAAGAAACGTCAATTGCGAATGCGAGTCGTGTGGAAACCGTGAAGTTCATTGACGGCAACGAGCGACGATTGCAGGCAGGAACTGCGCTTGACGGTGGGTCGCTAGGGGCGATGGTTCCGTCTCGCATGAGCTCCTTCCTACTTCCTAGTGCGTACGTAGAAATACCCACCCACCTCAAACCACTCCAACGCCATCCAACTCGACGTGGTTGGCATCCTTTATCACGTTCCACCTGCAACCCCGCGATGTGGAGCCTCCTCGCTATATGCGGAGACACATGTGAACGTATTGATTACAATCGTCGAGGGGAACACGGTACTCGTGCTTGTTGGTGCAGGGGCCATCCCAAGTATAGCAGCAAGGTGAGCGACTCATGGGCTGCTCAGCCCACAGTACGAGGGAGCCCCGCACGATGCAATCTCGCCGCCGTTCTCGTGGTGGCGACGGCTTCAGATAACACTGCTCGCCCCAAGGCTACTTCGGCCTGACTGAGCAGCGTGATGGCGACCACGGGCGAGCCGCACCGACAAAAGACCGTCGGGAAGCGGCCCCTCCGCTTGATGTTTCGGACGTTCACGCCTCGTCACCAGCAACACAGCGTCCTGGCCCCCCGGGCCACGTTCCGCTGCATCTGGGGGCTCGTCGTCGGGCTCCATGCACTCAACATCCTCTACCTCGGGGCCTGTGGCCGGCTCTACGCCACATTCGCCCGAGACAGCGCCATTCTGATGTACACGGTCGAGCTCTACAGCATCTCGGTCCGGCGCGAGCACTTTCCTCTGGTCGCGGCGGGCTACGCCGCCCTCGCAGTCTATCACGGATACCTCGTGGGGGGCATCCTCTGGCACTCGCTACGCCGACGGCGGCTGTGTTTTCATGCCGAAACAGCAACTCCCCAGGACGCCGGCAGCAAGAGTAGACTCGCATCCAAGCGACAGAGTCGCATTGAATCGGGCAAAAATCTGAGCGCGCCCCCGTTGTGGTGGCGAGTGCTCGACTGGGTATTGTGGCAGTGGCGACGATGCATCTCGCCCTTCAACGTCCGGGATCCCAACTATGGCAAATACTACATGCTCCGGGAGCTCATCCAGACGGGGCTGCAGACGCAACAGGCCTACCGGTCGAGCTATCTGGTCGCCTATGGGTGGATGAACGCCGTCGTCGTGGCGTTGCTGGTAATCAACTGCTGGTCGACGGTCCTCATCTACCGCATCTTCCGGTCGTCAGTGCCGATGGTCCGCCTGGCGTGCTTGGTCTCCAATCTCGTCTTGGACATGATCACGTACATGTTCTTTCCGCTGGTGCTCTTCTACCCGTACTTCCGCGACTTTGAGCCCGCGTACGGGGACTTCCCATTGCGCTTTTGGTACACCGACTCGTGGTTGAGCCAGGCGATCCCCGAGGGCCAAATGCTCTTTGTGACGTCGGCGTGGGATGGAATCTCCAAGTTATTGATCGGCTACAACGTCCCACGGACGCTGGCGACGTTCACGAGTCTCATTGGCGAAGACGCGGAGCACACTAGAGAACGAAGAAAGCTCACCATCTTGCCCACCAATCCAATGCCACCAACTGGGTCAGGCGTGATCAAACCACCAGGGCGAGATATCGCCGTCGTCGATCAGCGAGACAGCGTCTTTGAGTCCTTGGCACGCAAGGTCATGATCACGTGGGGGTCGGTCGTGCTCGTGCTCTTTGCCATCGCCTCCACGCGCGTGACCAACACCAACTGCAAGGTCCAAGTGCGACCGTGGTTTTCGTGGCAGGCGGCGTGCTCGTTGATGGAGATCTCGTGTCGCGGCGGGGACGTCCCGTCCCTGTCGGCCGAGACACTCGATGGGATCATCTCCAGTGTCGAGGAGTCGTGGGTGTCCTTCCTCACGATCCGTCACTGCCAGCGCATCGAGCTGACGCCGTCGTTCCAGCGGCTGCACAGCCTCATCGGCTTCAAGGTCCACAACTCAACCATCGGCCGCTGGGACACCGATGCGGCACTGACGGCCACCACCCATCCGAATGTGATGCTGGTCTTCTTGCTGGATGTGAACATGACCGAGATCCCCCCGGGGCTCTTGCATGAGGACTTTCCGCCCAAGCTCAAGGACATTGAGATCAGCCGCTCGAATCTGTCGTCGTTGCCCGCGGATGTGGCCAGCGTGTGGCCAAAAGGGATGTTCCTGGTGCTGGAGGAGTGTCAATTTGGGGACTTCCCACTGAGCCTCGTCGAGTTGCAGCCGCGCTTCCTCTCGGTCGCGCTCAACAACTTTACGCACATCCCCCCGGGGATCTGGGAGATTCGGGACCTCGCGATCCTCATCCTCAGTGGGAACCCGTTCTCGACGTTCCCACTGACGGTGGCGTCCGTGCCCCCGCTCTTCGTCCTGCGGATGGAGGAGACGCGGATCAACGGCCTCCCGTCATGGATGGATGGGACCTTTTTCTCGTCGTTGGTCATGACCCGCTGCTTCTCGACGCCCCTGTGCGATCAGGTGCTCCTCGTGCCTTCGACAGAGCCCACGTGGGGCGACGCCAATGCGAGCGAGGCCGAGCTCGATCTCTGGAGACGCCACGTAGACTGCCAACGAGTGTCGGACCCCGATGCCCTGCGGCAGTATCCGCTCTCGAATGAGCTCCTCTACAACTCTTGAGTTGTGCAAGCCAGTGTCCCTAATTCAATGTGGTTCACGTGAAACTCGGTTTTGGCGGCTTGTGTGTGCTCCTTTTCTCGTGTCTCTGTTTGCATCATCCAATCCGCAAAGGTCCAACGCGGCGCGGCGCTGCTGATGGCTGCATGCCATGCCCCCCCCCTCCGCCCACAAACACCGCACATAATGCATATGCGCCCCACCTCCAACTCGCCTTGATCAACGGCTCCACCAGAAACGGGTAGCGAATCGCCGCGGTCGTGCGGTACTGTCGACGCCTGGTCCGTTGGAGCGAGCGTCTGTGTGGCGGCGGCAGTTTGGTCAACGTCAACTGTGCATTCCAGTTGTCCCTTCGGCTCCACCCCCGTCCCACAGTCAGCAGGTACTGTCGCCACGGTCCACAGTACACCCACCGTGGACTGACTGAGGTAGGTGCCTGTCCGTCCGTCCACAGTCGCGGCCGAACCAGCGGCCACAGCGCACGGGTCCCCCGTCCCCACTCCGCGACCCCCAGCCGTCCAATCCGGCAGTCCGCAATTCGCAGCCCACACGTCCAGCCGAGCCATCAGTTAGTCCACGAGCAGAGCGCAGACAAACACGATGCTGACGGTCGAGTCGGGCATCTCGCTGCTCATCGTGCTCTTCGTCGTCATCGGGGCCGTGTACGATGTCGAGCTCAATCGCGAGGGCCGTACGCTCCACACACGGCGCTATCGGTGCGTTGCCAGCTTTCACACTCGTGGGATGGCCACGCACTCAGTGATGGTTGTGGGATGCGCAGATGGCGGCGACTGCAGAACTGGTTCCCCATGGGCATTGCCTACGCGGCCTTCTACATGGCCCGCTACAACGTCGCCGCAGGGAACGTGTCCTCAGTGCGACGGAGCTTGCACTTTTCGTCATCGTTTATGGGCTGGTACGTTTGACGGCGAGTGTTGATGTCTTGCGTTGATGCTAACACTCACGCATGCTGTACAGGGTCATGTCCGCGGGGTCGTGGGCCTACGCCGCGAGCGCGCCGATTACTGGCCAGGTCACGGACCGCATTGGCGGGCGCAACGGCATGGTTGTTGCCTGCGCCGGCGCCGCCGTGTGTAACCTCGCGCTTGGTTGGTTGTTCCACACGGAGCTCCCGCTGGGACTCGAGAAGTTCCTGTTTGTGGTGCTCTACGCCAGCAATGTTCTCATCCAGGGCTTTGGCACGAGCGCCGTCGTCAAGATCAACGCCGCGTGGTACTCGGCGAGCGAGCGGGGCATCTTCGCGGGGGTCTTCAACATCATGCTCACGAGCGGGTACTTTTTGTCGCTCGGGACGGGCAGCTCGATCATCTCGACACTCGGTTGGTCCTATGTCTTCGTGATCCCCGGGCTTGTGCTCTTCCTCATGTCCCTGGCGATTCTCTGCTGGGTCAAGAACACCCCGAATGAGTCGACCAAGATCCGCATCGTGCGGCGCCTTCCAGACGTCGTGGGTGGCGTCGAGGCGACCGCTACGACGACGGTGGCATCGCGTTCGCCACCAGTTGAGGAGGTGCAGGACGGGCTCACACCCAAGGAGCAAATGTCCCGGCTGCTCCGGAACTACACGTTCCTGGGGTACCTGACAGCGGTGTTCTTCCTCTCATGGACGCGGGATGGCTTCCTCAACTGGTTCCTCTCGTTCTTTGACGCCGTCCGAAGCAAGGAGATGGCGCTGACGACTGCCGACACGGCCGTCATTGGCGGCGCGTGGACTCTCGGGGGCTTTGTTGGTGGCGTCCTCTGTGGGTGGTTCAGCGACGTGCTCTTTCACTCGGACCGTGTGATGCCCATCTGCATCTTCTCGGTCCTCCAGGGGCTCCTGCTGGCGGCGGTTTACTACTTCAGCGCGACAGCGACGGTATCGATGCTCGGGCTCTTGGTGTTTCTGAGCAGCGTCTTCATCCTCGGCAACTACACGCTCTTGAGCTACACGGTGCCGTCGGATCTCCCGCAGGACATCGCCGCGGGGGCCTCGGGGATTATCACGAGCGTCGCGTACTTTGCGACGGGCCTCTCGGGGGCTGTGATGGGCCACCTGATCGAAGGCGGCGGTTACCGGCTCTGGGTCCTCTCACTGATGGTCGCGTCGGTGCTCACGGGGATCTTCACGGCCCTCGGGTCGTACTTTTCGGCCGACGACACGGGCATGATGATCAACGAGGAGGCCCTCGAGGCCGAGCTCCTTGAGCTCGACGAGCAGACGCCGCTATCCTCGCGGAGCCTCAGCAAGCGCCGGGCGTCGATCGTCCGCCTCAGCACCGACTTCATCGCCTCGCCCATGCCCGATCTACGCAGCACCTCGAGCCGCCGGAGCAGCAGTCGGCGCTTTGAGCCATGATCCTTTTTATTTTTTTTGTTTTCCCAAGGATCGCGGCTCAAAGCGGCGACTGCTCAGGAGATACGAGCATATATTAAAAAAACGAGCCCACGAGGGATACGTATTGATCCCTATTACGTTTTCCGCGTAACCCTCGATGTTAACTTAGGTGAAGCCTGGCATAACTTTGTTGGCGGTCTCTCTCATCTATCAGCAGTTGTGTTGTGTGGGGAGATCAAGCATGACGACGGCGGCGGCCGAGGAGGCGCCGGCGCCCGCGGGGGCCGTCGACTGGGGGCGGCGCTGCCAGGAGCTCCGGCGGCGGCTGCTCGTGCTCCAGACGGACGCGCGGGCCCTCGCGGCGGCCTACGAGGAGACGTGCGAAGTGCTCGAGGACGAGGTCGCGCGGAACGAGTGCGTTTCGTGATCGCCCCCCACGGCACAGAACGACGCAGTGGCGGTGGCAACTGATGGGGATCGATCTTGTGATGGGCTGGCTGGCAACCCAGGGTCCTCGTGGATCAGTATGCGGCGATCCGCGTGCGGAGGATGCGCGAGGTGCGTGCCCTTGGGCGATGTGGATCCGAGGCGCCTCCTCACAGCTCACGCATATGTTGAATGGGGTCGGTGGGCAGTACCTCAATGTCCCGACGACCGGCAAGATGCTCTTCATGGAGACCACGAAGCCGGCGCAGCGCGCGGCGCATCCGATGGTGCGTGTGTCCCCCGTGTGCTTGAGGAGGCAACTGCTAACGATCGATTGATTGGCTCAACGCCGTGTGCGGCATGCAGCACACGCGCCGGGAGCTCCGGCAGCTCCTCGAGCGCGACTGGGAGCTCATGCCCGATGACGAGCAGGAGGTGCGGATCGTTGCGTGTCATGTGCATATGAATGCGGAGCGATGGCACAAACCTCACGGAGCGTTGTTGTCGGCGATACCGTGATTTGCCTAATCAGGCGTGGAACCTCCGGCTCCGTCGACGGCAGCAGCGCGAGCGCCTCGAGGCCCAGAAGCGCGCCAAGGCCACCGCGACCGAGTCCCGGGCCAAGAAGGTGGCCACGAACGCGGCCCTCACGGTCACGACGACCAGGAAATCGACGCCAAAGGCCGCGGCCTCGGGGACGACCGTCGGGTCGGCGACGGCGAAAAACACCGCGACCAAGCGCAAGGCCCCGGCGTCGAGCAAGGCAGCGACGCCGAGTTCGACCGCGGACGCCCCTGGGGATGCGCCACCGCCGGCGAAGAAGCCCAAGAAACTCAAGACCCCGAGTGAGAGCACAACAGCATCCCCGGCGACGACGCCCGTGTCCTCCCCGACCAAGAAATCCGCTGCAAAAGCCAAAGCAGGCAAGTCCACGGTGTCTGCCCCACCAAAGGCCAAGAAACCTCCAGCGAAGAAGGCAAAGAAGACCGAGACGAGCGCCTCAACGAAGGAACCACGTGATGATAACGCTGCCGTGGCACCGGTCGCGAAGTCCAAGTCCAAGACCACGAAGACGACGGCTGCAGCGCCCCGCGCCAAGAAGCCCCCAACACCAAAGAAGAAGCCTGTCGCCTCCAAGCCCAGTGCGAAGAAATCCAAGGGCAAGGGCGCGAGCAGCAGCAGTGGGAAGAAGCTGAGCCGCGGGCCCCATGGGGGTGACGACGACGACGATGACGATGACGACTTGGACGATGACGACGATGATGACGACGATGAGCCTCGCCCAGGGGATCCCGACGAGGATTCGATGAGCAGCGCCGGTGGGAGTGGGAGCGACGACGATGACGACGATCGCCTCCCCACCGGGGCGTTCGGTTAGGTGATCAAGTGGTTGGTCTGAGGCGAGTCGTTGGGTGGATGAATCGATTAAATATCACCTGGCGGCATTTGGTTTGTCAGCGTCCGCGCGGGGTTGCGTGGTCAATATCACCGCGCGCACCCGTCGTCGGCCTCTCTCTCTCGCTCGCTCTCTCGCTCGCTCTCTCTCTCTCTTTCTATCAATGCCATTTCTCGACGTATTTTTTTCTGCCCCCCACTCCGTCACCTAGGGGGCTAGCGCCGCATGGCGGCATTGAGCGACTCCATTGCCCGGCGGATCTCATCGGGCTTGAAGTCAACGCGCATGCGGAGGAACGTATCGAGCTCGACCATCTTGAACTCTTGCCCCAGTGTATCGGCGTAGTCGGCGATGTCGGCCGGCTGCATGAGGTTCAGGATGAGCACGACCTGGAACAAACGCGTAAATGCCGCGCGGAGGCTCTTATCCGGGACGAGCTCCTGGACCCGGTCGAGCATGGCCGTGACCTCGCGCTCCAACTGCAGGGCCCCGAGGTCGTTAAAGGTCTTGCGGAAGCGCACGAGCGCCCCCTCGATCCACTTGGTCAGGTCCCGGATGAGGTACTCAACGAGCCCCTCGAACGGCGAGCTGCAGAGCGCCCGCTGGTACCGGCGGAGGATCTTGTTCTTCATCACCTCGTTCTCGATGAGCTTGTTCAACGGGGATCCGTGGAGCCCGAGGGCATCGTACTGGGCGGTCGTGAGGACGTAGTCCGTGCCCTCGAGGACACAGCGGTTGATCAGGGGCTCCATGCGCCGGTTGATGCCCCGGGCGAGGACCTCCTGGATCTCGGTGTCGACGATCGAGTGGAAGGCATCCCGGAGCTCGTGGATGGGCTTGGGGAGGCACTCAACCAAGGGCGTCTCCGTGGGGAACGTCGTCTCGGAGAACTCGCGCATCTTGGCCTCGAGGTTCTGGACAAACTCCCCGCCCATGAAGGCCGAGTTGATGGCCATGATCAGCTTGGCTTCCTCCTGCTGGGAGCGCGTGAGGTCATCGTCAACGGCCGCCAGGAGGAGCTCCGAGAAGGACACGTCCCCAGTGTTGTTTCCGTCGTCCTTGTCCTGGTCCTCGGTTGACGGGGCCTGCGTCGAAGGCGTGGGAATCACAAACTGTCGCCTCGGGAGGTTGACGATCGCCGGGAGGAACGTGGACTCGAGGGCATCGACGACGGCGATCACAATCGACAACGACGTGTGGTAGGTGACGCTGCATCGAGATGTATAAGAAGACGATCGCGGCCGCAAGTCCGAATCGATACGGCCCGACGTACCATTGCGATGCCCGGTAAAAGGACTTGTGGAGGACGAACGAGACGTCCTCGACGATACTCGACACGAACACGTCGTCCTCGAGGACCTGGACCTCGGCGATCTCGGTGGCCTTGTGCGTCGACTGGAAGAGGTAAAACCGCTCGAGGATGAGGTAGACGCCCTGGAGTTCCTGGGTCTTGGCGGCAAAGCCCCCGAGACCGCCGCCCCGGGCCCCAGGGGCCTCGTCGAGGAGCCCCTTGCACAGCGAGCCGACAAAGTTCCCGTAGCTCACGATGATCCGGATGATGAACGACAACTCATCGAGGAAGAGGTCGATCATCTGCAGCGACTCGTCCGACTCAATGTCCCCACCCGGGGCGTCCCCGGCCTGGGGATCCCGCCGGGCTTGGTCGATGGCCCGGCGCTCCCAGGCCGTCATCCGGGCGTCGACGGCGTAGAGCTGGACGATCTCGAGCGCGATCTCGGCGCTGATCTCGTGGATCGGCGCGAGGATCGTCCGGAGGAGCACGGCATCGGGGGTCACGTCCGCGACGGCGTTCATGATATCGGTGGCCCCGGTCATGAGCTCGCTCAGGGCCTCGACGTAGAAATTGCTGCGTAACGCATTCACAACGCGATGAGCGCGCGGTCATCGAATTACCGGTGGAATCCGCCAACCACCACGCACCGCTCGATGTAGCCGTGCTCGTTCACGGCGGCCGTGGTCTTGGCGACGCCGACGCGCTCGAGGACGGCCCGGGCCTGCGTGCGGAAGATCCCCGCGAGGCAGTCACCAAAGTCCCTGGTGGCCGCGGGGGCCGCCCCGAGCTCGGCGCAGAGGTAAAAGGCATTGAGCACGCGGTCAATGTCCGTGGCCCCCGTGTGACACGCCCGACGGAGCTCCTCGAGGGCCTGGTCCTGGCGGCCCTGGGCCCTGAGCTCGCAGGCCCCGAGCATCTTGTGCAGCACGCCCCCGTCAGTTGGTCCGTTGAGTTCATTGCCTTCCCGAGAGACAACGAATGCCTCAAATGCCACAAAGACCAGGCACGAACCTCCTCCCGGACGGCGGCGGCCGTGGCCTCGCGGGCGTCGTCCTCGGGGGTCGTGGCCCGCGCCGCGCGCTCGCGGCCGTGCGCGGCGTCGTTCTGGACCTCGAGGCGCATGTTGCTCAGCGCCTGGCACATGGCCTCGAGTCGGTCCTCGGCCAGGGCCACGTAGAACGCCTCGACATTGTCCTCAAAGCCCATTTAGCAGTGCGAGTATCGTCACTGTCTCGGGCGTGGGCCTCTAAGCTTGTTGCAAGCGTGTGTGTGCGTGTGTGTGTCTTGTTGTGATGATAACCAGGGGGCTGCACCTGGTTTAGGGACGAATCGGGGAGATTACGGTCACTTTGGACAATTGGTTACAGTTTTCCTTCACAACAGTGAAAGCGTGGTACTCAGCGAGGACGACGGGGTATCATTGAAGTTGTATTTAATCTGATTGAGGCTTCATGCTGTTGGCATGCTGACTGAACCGATTTAAACGGGATGTAGTTTTATACA
>JAADYI010000294.1:0-21832 GCA_023338185.1 Lagenidium sp. CBS 127285
ATCGGCGGTGGGGGCGTCGACGATGATGACGACGCGGACGAAGACGAGCACGAGGGCGGCGACGACGAGAGCGAGGAGGCGATTCGCCGCCGGCTCCTCGGGCTCCTCGAGCGCCCGGAGAACGCCACGTGCGCCGACTGCGACGCCCCGCGACCCCGGTATTAAGGGAATGATGACGACGACGATCGGTGCATCATTGCTGAGGCGCGTCGTGTATTTGGTTGCTGTGTTGTGTTGCGCAGGTGGGCGACGATCACCCACGGGGGCTTCATCTGCACGCAGTGCGCGGGCGTGCACCGGGCGCTCGGCGTGCACGTGTCGTTTGTCCTGAGCTGCACCTTGGACAAGTGGACGGTAACGACACCCCCGTTCTCGATCGCATCGCATGCCAATTTGTGACTGATGATCCGTCGTTTGTCGTCACCATCGTCGTGTGAATAATGCGCTCGCCCGCTCCCTCCAGCCCACGCAGCTGCGGACGGTCGCGGCCGTGGGCAACGCCCGCCTCAACGCCCGCCTCGAGCCCCGGACCGCGGTCCCCAAGCCCCACGCGACGAGCCCCCGCCTCGAGCGCGAGCGCTTCATCCGCGCCAAGTACGCGGCCGCGTCCGACACGACGACGACGAAGACCAAGGGCCCAGGGGATGAGCGACCCGAGGTGGCCGCGGCTCACGAGGACGGCCCCCGACGGACGAGCTCGCCCGCAGCAGCGGCAGTAACGACCACGGCAGCGGCAGTGGCCGCCGCGGGGATGGTCGAGTACGTCGGGGTCCTGGTCATCGAGCTCCTCGAGGGCGTCGAGCTCGCGGGGATGGACATCAACGGCAAGTCGGATCCCTACGTGACCTTCCGGCTCGGGGAGCAGGCGATCACGAGCCAGCGGATCGACAATGACGTGAACCCCCGCTGGGGCCAGACGCTCCTGCTCTCGTGGGACGGCGCGGCCCCGCTGGTCGCCGAGGTCTTTGACCACAACACGCTCACGAACGATCGCTTCATGGGGAGCGTCGTGATCGCCCCCGAGACCCTCGCGCCCCTCTTACAGCAACCGGCGGCCGAGATCGATGCGCTCTACCAGCTCTGGATGCCCCGGAGCTGGGCCAAGAACTTTGGCGAGCACATGGTCGCGGGGGCCGAGGGGGTGACCAAGGGCCTGTACAAGGGCATCACGGGCGTGTGGAAGGACCCGATCCGCGGGGCCAAGGAAAGGGGCCTCGAGGGCTTTGCCAAGGGCGTCGGGACCGGCGTCGCGGGGGTCGTCTACCGGCCCATCAAGGGCCTCGGGACCATGGTCAAGGAGACCGCCCGGTCCGTGGGGGTCACGCGCAAGCGGAGCGTCGACGGGGGCCCCGAGGAGCTCGTCAAGGCCGGCTGCCTGCACCTCAAGATCCGACTGCAGCGGTTCTAGGCAAGAGACACGTTGTGGGGAGGGAGTGCGTCGTGTTCATGTCATCTCGTTCTTCTTATACTGCTGGCTTGGATTGGACTTGCCGGGAACGGGGCAAAGCTCGAGTAGGAAACGTTCTGTCGCGGCGGGGGGGGAGGGGGCATTTACATTGGCACGCGATGGCTCATCAACTCGCTCTTGTACCGCCGGAATTGCTCCAATAGCACGGCAATCTCCCGACGATCATCTGTAAACAACAAACACGAAAATGCCCTGCGTCAGGCAGGCTCTAGGCGGGATCAAGCACACAACTCGGTTCTTTTGGCAACGTACCCGTGGGGATCGCCTGCAACTCGGTCACAATGTCATCACAAATGGCCACGAGGTGCGGACAGCACGCCGAATAGTCCGCGAGCTCGTCCTTTGCTGCCCGTGGCGAGATCGCGTGTCTTCGCCACAGTGACAGGATCGCGTGGATCGACTGGAGGAGGTGGAGCGTCCACTCGAGCTGCCCCTGCTCCCGGTAGATGCGCTCGTAGTGGCTGAGCAGGACCCGATGCGGCACGCCGACGTCGATAAAGAGCTTGAGCACCCAGTTGAACGTTGCGGGGTCAAACGACGTGCCGGAAGACGTGGACCACGCCGAGAACGACGGAACCTGCGTGAGCCGCTGGAACCACAGCGATACTCGCTCGAGATGCTTCGCGAGGAAGCCCACCGGGAACACAACACCACTGAGAGCCGACATCGAGGCGCTCGCGTGGCGCTCGGCTCCATCCGCGTAGAGCGACTTGCCCAGGCGCAGGATCTTGCTCTGGAGCTGCCCAATCCAGTACCCGCTCTCAAATGATGCCGAGGGGAAACTCGGGCTCACCGTGGGGCTCGCAGCCAGACCCGCCAGCTCGCACTCGTCGGCGCGCCAGGCGTTGAATTCCGTGGACGCCGACGACGGCGGGACGATGTCGAAGATGATCTTGCGCCACAGCAGCTCAATCACATCGGGCTCTTCGGAATCACACGCGTGAATGATCTGAAGACACTCGGACCACATGTCATACTTTGATGCAAACTGGTTGTAAAGACTCGACGCATCAAAGATCTTGAACGTCAACAGGCGGATATCGTCCTTGCGTGCACGCACTTCGGCCTCGGCGCCACCGGCGGCTTCAAGTTCAATTGTCGCTTGCTCCAGGGACTTCAGCACACGCACTTGGAGCTGCAGGACGTCCAAGACATCTCGAACCTCGCGAATGGCATCTGCGGCCTCACTGACGTCTTCAATGCTCTTCAGACAGCCAAGGGCCTTGGAGACATAATACTGTCGCTTCACGATGTCGGGGTTGTTCTCCAGTGCGAGGTCTTCGCAATCCTCATGCGCCCGCGACCACCAGACCTTCGCGGCCACGAGATACTTGTGCTGCTCCATGTACATCTTAATGAGCAGGTCCTGGTCTCGCTCCTTCAAAAAGTCTTCGATGAATGGAGACCTCACGGAGGTCAGGATGTGCGTGTGGCCATTGTCGTACAACCAGGCATACAACAAGTCATGGAACTCACGATCTTCGGACGCCAGCGCATAATGCAAAACCTCATCGACGTATTTTCGCCGAGTCTCGTCATCTAGTCGGACCATGTCGTCGACGCCTTGCGGCGTCTGACCGCTCTTCTTGGAATCCCCAGCGAGTAACCGGCGGAGAACCAACAAGATACAGCCAAAGCAGTTGCGCTTCCATGTCCACTTTACACCCGTCAGATCGGTAGCCGCCGCGTCGTGAAAGTTCCGTGCGCAAGCCAGCACAAGCTTCACGACACCTTCATAGAAATGAAGCAGCGCGTAGTCCTCGCAGATCCCCTGGAGGACATCAACAGCATCCTCCGTATCCCACATGTGACACGCGTTCAAAAACTGCGTCAGTGACTCCTGGAGATGTGGTTTCCTGGCCGCGCCCGGGGCACTGAGCTTGGCCATTGCGAGGCTCTTGTAGCCTTGGTAGTGCCACAAATCGCTAACCGAGAAGAAGGACGGGCACTGCTCCCTCAGCTGCTTGACGAGGAACTGGTTGTTTTCATTTCGTCCCTTGAGCAGGGCCTTGATCATCGCCTTGGCGGCGGTGGTTCCTTCTGCAGTCGACACAAAGTCACCAAAGCTCAGGCGCGCGAGGGACTCCTCGAGCGGCAGCTCAAAGTCGATGGTAAAGCGGAGCAGCGAGATGGCTTCAATGCTGCGCAGGACGAGCTGGTAGAGGAAATAGAGGGAGCGCTGCTCGGCCTTGAATCGCATCTCGCGCTTGAGCTGGTCTTCGTTGCGTTGCTTGTGATACCGACCGGCGAGCTCGGCGACTCGAGACGAGGCATCGGCGTCGTTCCAGTCCATCGTGTTCTCAAGCACCGCCCCGCTGCTAATCGACACGGCGTACGGGCCGGCCGATTCCATGAGCTGGCGCAACTGGAACAACACCTCGCGAATCTCATCGAGCTTCTCCTTGGAATGGGCGAGCATGTGCGTCACTGTCGACGACGGGCCCTTGCCGGTGACCACCCGGCGACCGATGGTCTTGTCGAACCACAGCGGCCGGAGCACCCGCGTCATGAACATCACTAGCCCATCGTGCTGGTACGACATGCCGAATTCCGTCGTGAGGACGATGCGCGTCTGTGTCGGGGCCGCGTTGCCATTTGCCCCCGAGGTGTCGAGATCGGCCGCACGGGCAATCTGCCCGCACTCAAAGATGCCCTGCATGGCCGTCGTGAAGATGTACTCGTCGCTCTTGACACCGGCGCGGTGGACAATCGACGCGGAGGCCGCGGCCGCGGCGGCCGTGGTGCCCTCCGTCGTCAGCGGGTCGCTCTGCACGCCACAGGCCAGGGCGATGAGCATGCAGCACACCTGGATCTCCCCAAACGACCGGATGAACGGCGCCAGTGTCGCCTTGAGGTCGCTGCCGCGGGTCACGAGCAGGAGCCGATGGAGTTGGTCGATGGGCCGGATCTTCTTGAATACCTGGATCCCCGCGCTCGAGAGGCAGAGAAAGTGGCGCGAGGGCGCCGAGTACTGCTGGGCCATCTCCCCGACCATCGGGACCACGTCGTTGCTCAGGACGCTGCTGCTGTTGCCCGTGCCCCCGCTGGCGCCGGTCGACATCTCCTCAAAGGAGCGCTTGGCCCCCGGGGTATTGGTCACGGGGCCCCGGGCCGCGGCGCGGGCGGCCACCGAGAGATCCGCGGCCTCGTCGAGTTCCTGGATGTCGACAATCTTGCCAATGCACGACTCGGTCGTCACGGCCTCGCGGAGCGTGGGCTTGCCGCGGATGCTCGGGGCCGCGGCCAGTGAGGACGTGATCGGGTCGTGGGTGATCCCGATGAGCCGGTCCTGCTCGTCCTTGCCCCCGTCGACGAGGAGGAGGACCCCTTGCTTGTGGTAGGCCAGGTGCACGTGCGATGGGGACTTGCCCGGGGCGTAGCCCGGCTGCATGCCCTCCTTGGCGTGGTACGGGGGCGCGTCGGCGATGGTCACGGCCGGCGGGGGGAGGCGGATCGAGACGATCTCAAGGCGCGTCGGGCGCTTGGTCACGGGGATCGCATTGCCGACCGTGTAGGTCGCCCGGGAGTAGACCGAGAGGAAGAACCGGAGGCCATTCGAGGCCACGGCCACGAGGTTGACGAGCACCGACTCGTGGCGGCCGACGACCGCGAGCGAGACGATCTGGAGATTCGGTTGCTGGAAGAGCCGCTCGTCCGGGCACGACACGCGCGTGCGGCGGTGGTCCCGGGCGTACTTGGCCCCGGCGGTGAGGAGGTTGAGCGTGCAGATGAGGCTCATGGCGTGGCCGTGGACCCCGAGGTCAAAGACATCGACGTCCCCGTGTTCGTGGAGCACGTACAGGATCTGCCGCTCCTCATCGGCGGCGAACTCGAGGACCTTCCCGGGGCTCGCGGCCAGGGCCGAGAGGAAACTCGGGAGGTAGTTGGCCAACTGGGACGTGTGCGTGACCTTGCGGCAGCCCCGGCGCTGGAAGAACGAGGGGATGAAGAGCGACGCATCGAGCTCCCCACCACCACCGCCAAAGCCGCTGCCACCGCCACTGCCGCCGCTGCCACCGCCGCTGGGGCCATAGAGGAGCTCGTAGACGCCGCCGTCCGAGCCCCCAAAGAAGATCCGCCCGTGGGGGGCGGTCGTGACGATCCGGCGGACGACCGTGTTGTCCGTGCTGACGCTGAGCTTGGTCCGCTGGAGCCGGAGGCCCGAGGCCAAGGTCTTGTGGTCCTCGTAGAGCACGGCGACGAGCACGACCTCGACGGTCGTCGCGACGACCAGGAGGTGCTGGACCTTGTCCGTGAAGACCCCCGCGCGGGGGCCGACGCAGAGCCCGACGGCGACGATCGGCTGGTCAAATTCGTACACGACAAAGCGCCCCCGCTGGCGGTAGCTCCAGAGGAAGAGCCGGTGGTCGACCGAGGTCCAGGCGTGGCCCAGTGGGGGCAGGAGCCCCGCGAGCGTGAGGCTCCGGAGCTCCTCCTCCAACGACGTCGCGATGACACTCGGCAGAGGGAGCACGTTGCCCTTGGGGATCACCTGCGGGCACCACTGCGACGCGTAGGGCTCGAAAAAGTAGTTTTGGGGCTCGCTCTGCGTCGCGAGCTGGTCAAAGAGATCCGGGTACTTGGAGTCCTCGACGACCACGGCATCGACGCGGGCCTTGGCCTCCGCGAGGCCCTTGAGGAGCCGCTGCGCGCGCTCGCCGCCGCCGCCGCCGCCGCCCCCGCCGTGTGGGTCCTCGCTGGACCGCGCCGCCGCGGCCGTTGACGTTGCCGCCATCGTCATCGACCTGCCTTCTGGTTGTCTGTGTGTGGGTGTGTGGGCGTATTGACTGGCGGTTGTTTTGGGTCTTTGGGGGTGGCGGGGCTGGTGTTTTTTGGCTCGGTGCCACTGGATTCGGGACAAGTCCCTCGTTGGAGGTAGATCCGCATGTCCCCTCTGAACTTTTATGACCAATGAGATTCGACGACTGGAACGTGGTTGAAGTCACTTGGGGAGAATCAGTTCGACCCAACAACATCATGGACCATGCGCCAGCGGAAGGCGGTGCCGCCGCGCCGGCGCCGTCGGTCGGAACCTCCTCACCGCGCTCCGAGTCCTCATCGCCCTTATCGCCGTCGTCGTCGACGTCGTCCGACTCGGAGGTCTCCGACGACGAGGACGACGACGACGAGAACGGCCCCGGCACCGACAGTGATGCACGTCGGTGGCGCCTGCGGCAAACGCTTCGGTCGCTCCCGTTGCATGATGCGGACCCGACTGCCGACCCCGAGTCGCCCGTGCCCAAGCGCCGGCGCCTCCAGCACGAGCCCACGCCGCAGCAGGAGCCATCACGGCGACCGACGGATCCGATCACCGCCGTGTTGACCTCAGTCGAGCTCTTCCCGACCATCACAACGTTCATGAGTGGCTGGCCCAAGCCCATCGCCGACTTTCTCACGGCCCACCGCAAGAGGCGGATCCCCAACGACCGGACGGTCCTCACGGCGATCGTCAAGATCGCGGAGGACGACGAACACGAGCTCCTGGCGACGTTCCTACGACGCTGCTATGCGGATCAACCCCGTGCGGCTGTGCGGCGCCGCATGGCCATTGAGATTGCCATCACCAAGGGAAAACGCCGCATGCTCGAGTTGCTCCTCGCCGTCAGGCCGATCAAGCCCCACAAGCGCGTCTCGCTTTGCGCCCTCGCGTTCAATTGCTCTGACGGTGACCCTCAGATCCTCGACCTCCTTCACCGCAGACTCGAGCTCACGGCAGCGGACGTTACGGCAGCCCTGGAGAAGCTCATGAACGAGTCGGGCGTTCGATATCACGGTGACGAGTTCCCGACGCTCGTGTTCGTGGACCTGCCCCTTGCCCGGTGGATCCACGAGAACGCCGCGGCCCCAATACCCCGTCGGATCGTCGACAATGCTGTGCGACGTGGTCTGCGGGAGGCCGTCATCTTTCTGCTCTCGCATGGACACAAGTTCACGGTGTCGTCGCTCAAGTACGCACTCAAGAATTTCGACTATGACCTCTTTGAACGCCTCCTGAGGTACGCCGATCCGGTCTCCACACGTCGACTGATGTTTGAGGCGGCGGAACACGGCCTTCTCGACTTGGTCACCGCGCTCGATGGCTGTGATCGGGCAATTGACTGCGACGAGTCGGTCATGGACGTTGCGGCATCTCGGGGGCATCTGCACATTGTCCGATATCTCCACGAGCATCGACGTGAAGGATGCACCATCAGTGCAATGGACTCGGCGGCGGCGAACGGCCACGTGGACGTTGTGAAGTTTCTCAACGCCGATCGCCACGAGGGGTGTTCACCAGAAGCGATGACCGAGGCAGCCGCGAATGGGCACCTCCAAATTGTCGAGTTTCTCTTCCCAAACCGGAATTCAGATGGGGATTTGCGACAGGCCCTGCGCGGCGCTGTCCGTAATGGGCATCTCGCGGTGGTCAAATTTCTCTGGGACCGTTGCCGCGTAGAATGGACAGCACACAGGTTGATTGAGGTCGTGCGAGCAAACAATCTCGAAGTACTCAAGTTCGTGATTGAACGCACGAGTCACCTCCTCCAGTGGCCAGCAACGGCAATGAACATGGCTGCATGCGCTGGAAATCTCGCAGCAGTACAAGCCTTACACGAGATCGGGACGCTTCACTGCACCACAGATGCAATGGATGGCGCCGCGGCGCGTGATCATCTGGATGTCGTCAAGTTTCTCCATTTTAACCGTTCAGAAGGATGCACAACCGCCGCGATGGATGAAACAACGAGTGTCGAGATTGCAAGGTTCTTGCACGAAAATCGATCCGAAGGATGCACTGTGCTTGCGTGGCAAAACGCCATCAATAATGATGCTTGTGCGGACAAACTAGATTTCCTCAGCCTACACTACAGTCATCGCTGCCCTGGATCTTTTCTCTCACGTTTACTCTCACAGGGTCGTTTTTCGGTGTGGGAGCGGGTCAAAGAGAAGTATCAGAGCGACGGCGCCGCTCAAGCAGCAGAAATCGCGTTCTGGGGCAGACGTCCATCGGTTCTACGATACTTAGTGGACCACGGTCACGGGGACCAAGTGAGAAGAGCGTTTGATCTTGGTGCTCACACCGTCTCCGTCCGCTGGCTCGCAGTCGTTCACAAGATTGACCCCGGCGTGTGCAGCCTCGCCGCGATCCAGCAAGCAATGATGAGAGTGAATGGTCGGCATGATGAATTTACAATTGGTTTTGGCAAGGCCGTGAATTTTACTAGAGTGTGTTTCCTACTGAGCATTTCGACGCCTGAGATCCGGTCGAATGCAATCAAGTTCGCAACCGTGGAAGGATTGACCGAAATCGCTCTCGCATTGACAAAGTGGACCCCGAAGACGAGTGATTTTGAAGGCATCATCGATCCGAAACTTCAATTGGAAGGGATTCCGGATCGCTACTTTGGATTGCCGAGTCATCGCAATTGGGTCGAGTACGCGATCGCCGAGCGCGATTTTCCTGTGATCAAGTGCCTTTGGGATTATTCTCAGTCGTCAAGTGACGATGCCGTGTCGTTTACGAGGGTCCAGAAGGAAGCGGTTAAGCGTGGGGATCAAGGCGTCCTGCAGTTTCTTCTTGAGACGATCGCCATGCCCTGCGACGGTCAGCTCGTCGACCGAGCGATTCGTCACAAGCACTATCCGCTCGCCGAGTGGCTGCTCGCCAAAAATTACCCCGACGCCGCGAGGACTTTCAAGTATGGATCTGTTCGTGTTGGCGCGGGGGTCGACGACGTGGGCGTCATTGACTGGATCCTCGAGACCGAGGGCCTGCAGCCTCACGTGGATCTCGAGGAGCTCGTGGTCGGGCTCGTCAGCGACGGCCATACTAAGCTCCTCCGTCACCTTCACAAGCTCCGTCCCGAGGCCTTTGCAACATCGAGAGAGCTCTATGCGATCGCCGGTTGCATGGGGCACGTGGCCACGGCCGAGTGTCTTCACGAGCTCGGCTACTCCGGAGGCGAGGCCACTGCCCTGAAAATGTCGGCGACGTTGATGCAGACGATTCCGACACTCGCCGACGCCGAAAATGCCTCGAATACCGTCCGATCGGCGGTGGTGGCCGAGTTTCTCCGGCAGCATCGGACGCCGGGGCACACGCCGCATCCGCTCTTCACCGCTTCGCGGCATTTCCTCCTGGGGGAATCGGCGACGGGTGCCCCCGCGAGCCCATGAGATCAGCACAACGACAGTCATCAGGCGGACGAGAGACGCTTGACTCAGCCCCCCCTCGATTCAACACGTAAAAACAACACGGCGATGGTCTTGGGAGCAGCATTCGAGGCGACTCGAGACGGAGTTGTGCGATGTCGTCGTCGATGTCATCGGCGGCAGCAGCAGCAGTGCAATACAATGGGACGAACGGAGGTGGCGGCGCGACCCAACACGCCTGTGGCTTGTGGCGGATTCGCCGGGCGCCACCGGTGCTGTGGCTGCTGGTTGCATGAATGCTCGATGCGCATCACGGCGACGCGCGCTGCGCCCGTGGCCCATGGGCGATCGACGCATCATGAATTGTCGATTGTGACGGTGGTGATTTGGAACTAGGTGGTGTGGGTCGTACTGTAGACCCATGGGTCCCGGCATGAAGGGAGATGGGTCCCATTTTCACTGGACCTGAGTATGGTCCCCAACCCAGAAACCCGTCGACCCGGCGCACCCACCAAGAGCTCCTCCTCCTCTTCACAATGCCACGACCGTCGCTGGCCGCTCGCGCTGGCGCTTCAAGAAATGCGCGGCACCCGATGCGCTGGCAGGGGCCACTCCGGCGGACGACGACGATGCATGGGGCGGGACGCACACACATACACGCGCAGCTAATAAAGCACCAGCTTATGGGTGCGTCGCGTCGCGTCGGGGGGATCCGATTGAGTGACTGGCGGGGGATGGGGGGGACAAGGGCACCGCCATTTCGCCAACGCCCGGGCCCGACGCACAGCACACCATGGTTCGCGTCCTCGGCCGCCCCGCGGGGCTCGCGCTGTGCGCGCTGACCGCCGCGCTGGCCGCGAACGGGACGCCGACGACGATGGCGACGACCATGACGATGACGGCCGCCGGGAGCGGCGCCGGGGGCGTCCACGCGCCGCCCCTCGATGAGCGCGAGCACTCGCCGAGCCCCGTGCCCCCTCGCGAGGGCCCCACGACGCCCCCGCCGTCTTCCTCGCGCTCGTCGACGCCCCCGACGTCGGACGACAACAGCAGCCCCGCGCCCCCGCGCCCGACGGCCACGGAGACCGAGCGGCCCCCGGCCCCACCGACGACGACGACACGACCCCCGGCGGCTGAGCCCACGCCCACGGAGCCCACGCCGACGACGACCCGCCCGGCGCCCGCGCCCGTGCCCGGGTCGACGCCTGTGAGCACGCGCCCCGCGGGGGACCGCCCGCGGCCGAACCCGGATGACGCGCTCCACGACGGCGACGAGCCCCACGATGGCGACGCCGGCGACCCGCGCCCACGACCGACCCCCCGCCCGACATCGACGACGACGGCCCCGCCGCCCCACGGCCATGACGATGGCAATGAGGACGGTGAGGGGCACAACCCGGGGCCGACCACGCGGCCCTCGCCCATCGCGCCCCCGCATCGCGACGACGAGGACGATGAACACGGCGACCACGACCCTGGCCGTGGACCGACCCCGCGCCCAACGAGCACCACCACGCGGCCCGAGCCCCCACATCACGACGACGAGGGCGACGAACACGACGGCCGCTGGCCGACCCCGCGCCCGACGACCGCCCCCCCCGTGCCCCCGCGGTTCGAGGACAGCGAGGAAGAGGGCGGCGGCGGTGGCGGTGGCGACACGTGGCCCGGCCCCGGGCCGACGCCGTTCCCCACGAGGTCCCGCGTGCCGCCCCCCGGTCGTGATCACGAGAACGATGGCGACGAGAACGACAATGACAATGACAATGGCGACCCCCTGCGGCCCCCGCGCCCGACGACCCCGGCGCCCCGCCCGCAGCCGCCGTTTTGGCACTGGCCGACGCCGCCGACGACGACCACGCGCCCCCCACGGACGACGCGTCCCCCGCGGACGACGCGGCCCCCGGCCTTTCGGCTCCCGCGGGACCCGTGGGCCGGGGACGACGACGGCGATGCCGAGCACGGTGGTGCCGACGACGTCGTGGCCCCGATCCCGTGGCCGACGCTGGCCCCGCCGACGCCCCCACCGGCGACCCCGCGGCCCCCGCCCTTTCCCCGGCTCCCGCGCTTTGGGGAGCTCTTTCCCCGGCGGACGACGCCCCCGCCCCCGCCCCCGACGCTGCCAACGCTGCGGCCACCGGAGGAGGACCACGACAATGACGACGACGAGTGGCTCCGGCCCGTGATCCCGATCCCCCCGGTGACGACGCGGCCGCCGACGCGCACGCCCCGGGCCCCGCTCATCACGCTCCCCGCGTGGCTCCGGGATCCGTTCCGCCGCCATGACGACACCACCAAGACCCCGATGCCCTCGCCAACGACGACGCGGACGCCCACGACCCCGCGGCCCCCGGCGTGGGACGACGGCGAGGAGTTTGAGAAGGAGGACGATCGCTGGAAGCGGGCCACGACGGCGCCCCCGGCGACGACCCCACGCCGCTCGCCGACGTCGATGCCCACGACCCCGACGCCCAGCGAGAAGCTCACGGTCCTCACGGACCCGGAGCGCCCCGGGACCCTCCGGACCTCGGACAAGAGCCCCGCCCCCGGGAGCAGCCGCGGCAATCACGCCGAGGACAAGCCCAGCTCGGACGTGCTCGTGATCGCCCAGAACACCAATGACAAGAAGGACCCCAAGGCCGAGGAGACCAGCACCGAGGTCATCTTCAAGAACGAGACCCACACGGAGACGTTCAAGAAGTACGACCGCTCGGCGGCCCGCCGCCGGAAGCAGGAGGGCGGCGACGACGACGACGACGCTGCGGGGGCCAATGGCTCGGGCCCCTCGGGCGACGAGGCCAAGTACGCGGACGTGGTCATTGGCGGGCGGAACCGCAAGCGCCCGCCACCGGGGGCGGACGTCCAGGTCTCGTCGATGACCAAGAAGAGCCAGGAGGCCATGCGCTATGCGTGCTACGGGTTCACGGTCATCTCGGCGGTCATGCTCATGTTTTACCACGTCCTGGCGCTCTACGGGCCCTCGTGGATGCCCGTCCGGCGGGGCTCGGAGGGCCTCCTGTCGTTGCTCTCGCCCAACACGTGGGAGCTTTTCGCGGTGCTCTCGTTCTTCCAGCACCTCGGTTCGCTGTCCATGCTGGAGCTCACCAAGGCCCCGTTCTCCGTGTTGGACTTTACGGACTCGTTCTCGTGGATCAACTTTCACCTGTCGTCCTCTGGGAGCCCGATCGCACGGCGCCTCGAGTATGTCATCCTCACGGGCATCGTGGCCTACACGGATCGCCTGGGGATCGACGAGGGGAGCATCCTGGCGTACACGACCCGGTTCTTCTTCGTCGTCGCGGCCATCCTCGTGCTGTGCTTCCTCGGGGCGACCTTTGTCCACCGCCGCCAGCTCGGGCACGTGTCCTTTGTCGACAGCTCCCGGGCGATGAAGCGCAACTTTGCGATCTGCTTTATCGGCCTCGGGACCGGCCTGTGGCTCCTCAGTGTCTTCCCGCTCACCACGATCTCGATCTACGAACTCACGATGCAGATCAAGTTTGGCGTGAGCTCCACGCTGGCCCTCGTGCTCGTCGATCTCCTGGGGGTCGTCGTCGGGGGGCTCCTGTTCCTCGGGCACAGGGTCTACCAGATCCGCACGCACGCGGCCATGGAGTTCCAGCACGTCGCGGTCTTTGGGACCCTGTACGCGGACATGCGCCGGGACGCGCGCTTCTTCTTCATCCCCCTCGTGCTCCTCCAGATGCTGAATGGGATCCTCATTGGCTCGATCTCGACGGCCCCCAAGCAGCTCATCGCGTTGCTCGTCACCAATGTGCTCTTCCTCATGGTCCTCGCGGCCATCCGCCCGTACCACGACAAGCTCGCGCTCTACGTCGTCGCGGGGCTCATGGGGCTCCGGATCCTCAACTACTCCCTGGCCACGGCGTTCCAGACGGTCAGTGGCATGGGCACGAGCCGACGCGGGACCGTGGCCAATGCGTTCGTGGTCATCAACTTCCTCGTGCTCCTCGCCATCTTCTTCCGGCAGTTCCTCGTCTTTGTCTACATCCTCCGCATGTGGTCCAACCACTACAACAACGCCAGTGACACGGACCCCGAGGACGGCTATGGGGACAATGACGGGGAGGTGGTCACCAACGAGGGCCACATCGAGCTCCACTCGACGATCAGCGCCTTCTCGGTCCACTCGTCCGACTTTAGCAGCTCCCGTCGGCTCCCCCCGCCGCTGCCCTCGTACCCAACGCACCCGACACACCCCACGCAGCCAGCGGCCGCGGCTGGACCCCCACCGCCGACCCCATGCGACGGCGGTGGGGACTCGCCGGTCCCCAACCTCGCCAACCGACCCGAGATGCCCCCGTTCCGCGACAATTACTACTGAGTCGACCACCCCAAGCGAGCACGAGCGAGCTCGATCGATAGAGCTCTTTTCTTTCGTTTTCCATTGATGTAATGTGTTGATCAACGACGAGAGCGCATTTGCGTCGAACCACTTTCAATGTCCTTGCATTAAGCGCAGTATTCAGTCGCGTCGTTCATTTCATTTCTGATTAAATATCTCACCATTTGTTTGGCCCACACGCAAAACGCACTCGCACACACGCACACAAAAGACACCGCGCACGCACCATTTCGCCTTCCTCATCGACTCGTCGTTGTCGTCACTCTCAGTAGCTCAGAAGGCCACGGGGGTCGTCGGATCCCCACTGCCGTCGGCTTCCACGACCTCCTGGTCGTCGACTAGCGAAATCGCCGCACACCCACTCACATCGTCGAGGGGCCCACATCCTGCTGCACCCTCGAGCAGGCCCTCATCCTGGACCCACTCGAGCTCGTGGTTGCGGAGAAAGTGATGGCAAATGGCCTTGAGCTGGCGGGCGTTGCCCTGCGTGGCGGCCGCGAGGATCTCCCCGACCGTGTCGACCGTCACGGCGTCCTGGAGGGCCCGCTCGCAGAGTTGCTTGAGGTGGTCGAGCATGTACTGATCAGCCACGACGAGGAGCTCGAGGGCGAGCTCGACCTCGGCCGGGGAAACGACGGCCGGGGCGACCGACCCCCGCGGGGGCGTCGGGATCACGGCGCTGCCATCCTGCAGGGGCATGCGAACGTCGCCGTCCGAGTCTGTTCTCCCCCTCTCCGCTAGCTCCTCCTCCGTGATCTTCCTCCGCGTCCTCTCCCCCTCCTCCTCCTCTCCTCCCTCCGCTTCGTCGGCGACGACCCGCAGCACGCAGTCCCCCGTGTACAGATACTCGAGCATCTTGACAAAGGTCCCGACGCGGACATCGGGGATCGGAATCTCCTTGGCGTGGGCCTCGCGAAAGCCCCCGGCGAGCATCCCCCGAAAGCGCTCGCTCAGGGCCGAGAGGATCACCTTGTGCGCGTACACCACGCGGCCCTCGACGATAAACGTAATGTCGGCAAACTCGGGCGAGTCGACAAAGGCCCCAAGGGCCCGCTGGAGTTGCCGCGTCGGGCTCACGGCGCTCGTGACCCGCGCGCGGGGCATCGGGTCCGTGTCCAGCACAAAGAGGTCGTTCAGGTACTCGTTCCCATACGAGCCCCCAAATACAAACAGCTTGCGGTCCTCGAGGACCGTGCACGTGTGGCCCGCCCGGCGGCCCGGGCCGTGGCCCATGAGCACGAGCTGCGGCTGCTGCGGGGGATGGCGACCGTGGCCGGGGCGGCCACAACGGCGGGGCATGTGGATGTCGTTGGGGTTGGCATGGCCCAGGGCCAGCCACGCGTCCCGCGAGCCACTCGGGGCCGTCCACCGTCGGGGCCGCGGGTGGTCGGGGCCACACATCCCGTTTCCCTCCGAGGCCAACACACCCGCCACCATTGTCGTGACCGCGTCCTCGCCGTCTACGTCGTCCTCCTCTTCTTCTTCGTCGTCTTCTTCTTCCTCCTCCTCCAGCAACGAGGCCATGAGCCCATGGCCTTGATCGTCTGGGACCGTCGTGACCTCGAGCCACTGCTGCGCGTCGGCGTCGTAGACGTGGAGGTCATTGTAACACTGCGCTGAGGGCCCCGAGCCCCCAAAGAGGAAGAGCTGGTCCTCCCGATGGCGGACAAACGTCATCCCCGCCCGAGGATGGGGGAGGTGGTGGCCCGGGGCCCCGGCCACGACCGTCGACCACACCATCGACCGCGTGTCCAGGACGTGGATGTCATTCAGTCGCTTGTGGCCGTCCCAGCCCCCAAAGAGGACGATCTGTTCCCCGTGGACGACCGCCGAGCTGTGGTTGGCCCGAGGAACAGGCCGCTGGCCCGTGGTCCCAACCGGCCGCCACACCAGCGAGTCCACATCCAGGGCGTGGAGGTCGTTGAGGTATTCGCGGCCGTCTCCCCCGCGGAACACGAGGATGCTCCGGAGGTGGGGGATGAAGTCCGCCGTGTGCATATTGCAGGGACCCGGGGGCGTCCCAAGGACCGGTGGCTGGGTCCACGTCCACGTCGCGAGGTCGATGTCATCGGCCGCGAGGGGGCCGCTCCCGAGCCACCCGCCGATGATGAAGAGCCGCCGGTCCGCGAGCGTGGCCGTGTGGCCATTGCGGCCCGCGGGGGCGCGCCCCTGGATCTCCGGACTCGTCAAGACCGTCCACGTTGTAGTCGCGCTGTTGAAGAGGTAGAGTTCATTGTGGTTCCGCCGGCCATCATAGCCGCCAAAGACCAACATTTCCGTCCGGGAGATGGCCGTGGCCGAGTGGTTCTTGATCGTCGGCGTCGGGGCGCCCTGGATCCGGACGGGATCCCATCGCATGTGCATATCCTCCTTCGGTTGTGGGGGCGGTGCTGGATTCGCCCGTTGTCCGGGGATCCAGGAATCCAGCGAGTTAAGAGCAAGCGGCAGCGGCGACCTTGGTCTGTTGTTGTCTCTTGCTCACGCTCGCTCTGTCTGCTTTCTCGAAAAAGAACCACACCATCAACGTTGTCGAATATTCGCTACATAGACCCATGAAGATGCAAATTACAACAAAGACGTATCGGGCTTGTAAAACAGAGGGGGCTTGTAATTAAATGTGAGTCAGACCATGGCAAGCCGTGGCGCGCGGCGTTCGATCACCGCTGCTTGACTCGGCTGGCGCTCCCCTCCATTCGGCGTGACCGTCGGGGACATCATCATCGTCACGTAGTGCTGACCCCCGTAGGCCGTGTGGGAGACCCGGTCATCCTTGGTCGAAGCCCGCCCGCCCCCGCCGCCGCCGCCGACACTGTGCTCGCCGCCCCGGACTGTAGTCAGCTCGGTCTCATCACGGAGATTGAGATACGACAGTACGAGCGCCTGGAGCATGATCACGTGACGTAGGAACCACGCGACCAACACGAGCACGTTGAGCACGAGGATCACCCTCGCAAAGTGCTCCAGTCGCGCCCTCGATAACCGCTCGGACGAGGAGACGAAGGCGAATGTCAAGCCCACGTTGATGATCTCGAGCATTGCCACACCCACGGCAAACACCACGGCAGTTCGGGAGACGAAGGGCCGACAGAGCCCGAGGAGGAACACGTAGATACCCAAGACAATCACCACTGCCGTGAGCTGCGTCGTGCCGTCTTCCGCCTGAGCTCCAACACAGATCCCAACGACGATCCGCACCAGTGCCGCCACGACAAAGAAGACACGGTAGGCGTCCGTGTGGTGAGCGTAGAGCACGCCCCAGCGCGAGAGTGTCGGGGCTTCCCGGAGCTCGGCGGGCATCTTGCGACAGAGCCCCACGGCCATCGCACCCAGCGGCAGCACGCACATGACCATGAGCACGCCGAGCCCTAAGACCACGTACGCGGCCCTGGGCGACGACCGGTCGTGGTACTCGACATGCAACTGAAACGAGGCCCCAAGACTCAGCGGGTACAGTGCCAGGAGCCACACGAGAACCCCAATGCCCACGAGCCGCGTGCGATGGTGGCGGCCCCGGACGAAGCGCGTCGAGGGCAACAACGCGCCGTCGTCAGCGTGGAACTTTTGATCCGTCTCCGGGCGACCGCAGAGCATGAATCCGAGACCCACGAGCCCCAGGAGCGCGTAGATCACGGCCACCGCGAGGAGAATCGCAGGCAGGAGCCGATCGTCCGCTCGGAGGCCAATGCGCCGGACGTAGGCGTGGACGCCGCCTGCTCCGCGCTCGTCGGCGATCGCCGCCGCTGTCATCAATCGCCGGTCGCCCTCGTGGGTGATGAGCCCCGTGCGCTGGAGGACGAAGTTACTCCATGACAGCGCATCGGTAAAGTCCGCGAGTGAGCGGGGCATGCGCGGGGCCGCGAGGACCGAGAGCCCGGCGAGCTGCTGGAGGTACGTGGCGTAGAGCGGGAGCTCCCACGTGTTGACGCTGAGCGCCCCGCTCGTCCACCCGAGCGGGGCCTCGGCGGCAAAGTGCTGGAAGCCCAATTGCAGCACGAGGGACAGCGCCGCGAGGGTCACGCCGCTGTAGACCGCGACGACCGTCAGGGGGGCCCGCGAGGACGTGGCCACGGGCGCGACGATTGTCGCGGGGCCGCCGCGGGTGGTGTCGTCCCGAGCGGCGTCGTTTGATCCGCTGGTGGAACCCCCGTGGACCGTTGACAACGGGGGTGTTGGGGTCGAGGTGGGCATTGCCGTCACGGGCGCAGACGTCGTTGACGGCGGCGACGTAGTGGTACTCGTTGCCGATGGCGATGCCGTGGACGTCGACGGTGGCTGCGGTGCTGTAGACGTTATGGGGGGCGGGGACTTGCTGGTCGGTAGTATGGGGCGGCTGGTCGTCTGCGGAGTCGTCGTCGTCACTGGCGTTGTCGGAGGCGCCATCGTCCGTGGTGGTGATGGAGGCGGTGGCATGGGCGATGGTGTCGAGGACGGTGGTGGAGGTGGAGGGGCTGGGGACCGAGACGTCGGCGTTGTCGGCACGGGCGAGTCGGGACTCGGGCTCGTTGTCATCGTCGGCGGCGGCGTCTGCGTTGGAGGCGATGAGGACGATGGCGACGGCGATGAAGAGGACGGCGATGGTTCCACGGTCGACGGCGCAGGCGACGGCGTCGTCGTCGATGGGGGCCCCGGGACCGGGCTCACGGGCCTCGTCGGCAGCACAATGTCACCGTCATCCGCGGGGCTCGTGGCATTGGGCGTCATCGAGGGCGGGGCCGAGGGAGGCTCGAACGGGCGGCTCCCATCCGCAGATGCCTCCGCGACGGCCTGCGTCGAGGTCCCGACCATGACGACGACGGCGACGACCAGGGCCAACGCCAAGGGCCGACGACGGCGCTCACGGCCGCTCATGGTTTTGCAAAACTTCGCGTTTTGTGCCTGGGCTTGACGACGGAGTCTCGTCGTGGGCGAGTGCGAGTGGGCGCTGGAGACTCTTGGCGTCTGGGGGCCATGTTGTCGTGGTCCCTGCTTGCCAGCTGCCGGGACCAATGAGAGAACCAGCAGCAGGAGCAACTCCAGTAGCAGCAGAGCAAGAAGCTGACAGCACAGATGAACGTTGCAGAGGGTGTGACCGCGACTAACGCCCGGTGGTCCATTTTATCGTCGACCAGATGGGCCTTTTCGCAGGCGGAGGCACCAGAGAGGAGCGAGACTCGGAGAGCGACTGTGTGTGTGGGTGTGTGTGTGGAGCTGCCGGAGCTGTGTGCCTGCGACAACAGGCGGCCGACCAGCAGATCCGACGCTCTCTCTCGAGTCTGCCTCCCATCACGCGCCACGCAGCTTGTGTCGCACACGCCGCGACCATGATCCGTTTGACAGAAGCAGTTCTTTTACTGTTTACCCCACTTTACATGGACTATTCGCGACATTCACAATGATAAAAAAAAAATGAAATGAAGGACGGCGACCTTGCTAGGACCGCGGCCCACTTTCACCATCGGCGGGTGCTCGGAATGGAATACTGGCTCGCCATCGACTGCTCGTACTTGATCGCATGCAGGTGGTCAAGCGTGGCCGTGCGGGACAGCGTGACGCGATCTTGACTGGGATCGATGGTGAGTCCATTGCCACGCTCGGCCCGGGGGCGCTCCACCCTCGCCACACCAGCGGTGTCTTCACGGTCGCTGACGTACTGCCGGAGATACGACAAGAAGATGGCGATGTGGCGTGTGAACCACACGAGAATGACGGCGGTGTTGACAAAGATCAAGATGTCGGCGTAGACCCTCCGTGATGATGGAGTCGTCTTGGTGTTGGTGTACAAAAAGGCAAAGGCCAGAGCCCCATTCAACACCTTGACGAGCGCGACAGCGTACGTTGCCCATTTGCCTGCGCAGTCACTGAAGGGCTCGAGCACAAAAATCAACCCTATGAAGATCACGGGGATGAACACGATCCCAATGAGCTGCCCCGGCTCGCTGTCTGTTGACCCAACGACAACACCGGAGACAATTTGAACCAATGCCCCCAGCGTAAAGAACCATCGCGTACGATAGCGAAAGTGGGCATACAATGAACCCAAAACGGCCCGTGTTGTGTTGTCCCTGAGATCGGCTTCCGACTTGAACAACACGGCTCGAATAGAAACGGCCAGCCCCCCGAGGCACACCACAACCAATGAGAAGATGGCTGCAAGTAGAGAGCTCGCGATTGTGGTGCTGGCCTTGATCTGCATTGAGATCTCAAAGGAACCAAACGCAGATAACGGGTAGAGGGCAGTAAACCACAGCAGAAATCCCATTCCAATGATGCGAGCTGATCGGTTGCGCATCTGATGAACCTTCTCGGCATGACGCTCCATTGCATCCGATCCGTGGCTGTCATGGTGGCGCTCACTCGCCCGTTTCGCCACGATGGCAGAACACACAAACACCACCAACCACACGATGATCAGTAAACCCAAACCGACGAGACACCGTGTTAAAGTTTTCTCTTCCCGAAGACCAAGTCGATCAGCAAAAGCCACAATCCCACCAATCAGCACGGTAGTGAGACGACGCCCACTGCCGACACCATCGGCATCGCTTGCAGCACTCTGTGAGCCTTGCCAATTTCGCTGGATAAGGAAATTTGTCCAAGAAAAAGAATCCGTGAAGTCCCACAAGAAATATGGTGTCTTGATGAGCGTGAGTTGCGACAAGGAGCTGAGTTGTTGCAGGTAACTCATGTACAGCATAAATTCCCACGTGTTTGGCGCCCACGATGGATTCCAACCCGACGAGAGTTGCTTCAGACCGATAAAGTGAAAGAAGAAGAGCAAAACCACTGAAATACCCGCGAAGGCGCATCCTGAATAGCGCACCATGTCGTGAAACTCGGCACTTGAAGCGGACATTGTGTTTGCGTTCATGGGGTCAGATCTCTGTCGTCCCCGTCCAATCACTCGTGGCTTCTCCGACGTCTGGCTCGAGGATTCTCCATGATGCGGCCGTGTGTTGTCCACAATGACGCCACCTTTTCCGTGCCCCTGCTCAGCATCATCATGGGTGATCGCACCATCCCCACGGACGTACTTCTTGGGCTTCTCCGTTTCGGCGGATTTATCAGACAGCTCAAATACTTCTGGGCGAGCAGACCGCGAAGGGCTGTTAGACGGTGGACCGGCAAATGGATTTGGAGGCGATGAGCGCGGTGCAGACGAGTTGTACACCACCACATCTTTGATTTCGTCATTTGGAGGCTTGACAGGCGCGACGATGCTCCCCATTCCATCGTCCGATCCAGTCATACTGAATGAAATGGGACCCGGTGTACCGGTGGGTGGTGGCCGACGGGTGACGGGTGGAGGAGAATATGTATCATCATCAGACACTGACGTTGGAGTGGGCGATGGAGATGGCGAGGTCACACTCGGCACGGTGTCGTTGGTTTGAGATGGCGGCCGTGTGGTTGGTCTCGTCGTCGGGCGTTGGGTTGGTGGCGGCGGGGACGGAGATTCAGGATCCTCTGTCGGGACCGGACTACGTGTCGCAGTTGGTCCAGGCTTTGGCGTCGCAGTTGGCTCACTAGTAGGGCTCGGCCCAGGTCCAGGAGGCTCACTTGTTGTGGGTTTTGGAGAAGCAGACTTCGTAGGGATCGGAGTTTGAGGCTTGGTTGTTTGCGGCGGCGAACTCGTAGGATCCCGGCTGGATGGAGGCGGACTATCATCATCACGGGTCGGCGACGGGACAGGAGTCTCGCTTGGAGTCACAGAAGACGGCTTCGGCGTTCCTGATGACGGCTTCGGAGTTTCACTGCTGGGCTTCGGAGTGTCAGACGATGGCTTTGGCGGCTCACTGCTCGGCTTCGGTGTCTCACTGCTCGGCTTTGGCGTCTCACCGCTCGGCTTTGGTGTGTCAGAAGATGGCTTTGGCGTCTCACTGCTCGGCTTC
>JAADYI010000295.1:0-21822 GCA_023338185.1 Lagenidium sp. CBS 127285
CCAAATCATTCAATAACCGTCCACTACCGTTGGATGTGATTCCTGACGGGATTGTTTTCTCAAGATAATAGCACATAAAAAAGCGATACCTTTGAGATTTTAACAGTGGTACATTTTTCCAATTTGCCGGGGAAAACTGTATTTCATGACGACGATGGCATCGAGCACGGGCCAATAAATGCGCACGTGATGGTCGGGATGAATTCTTCCGGGTGCCTGCCTCCATGCACGAGGATGCCAAACTTCGTCATATTCGACAGCGGCGCTGTTTGATTTTGGGCTCGAGCTCGTTGTTTCCCAAGAACTATCGCGCAGTAGAGACCCCCGCGTCCCGTCGCACACATCAACGTGGGGCCCAACTGACCATCGTCATCATCACACGCCACCATCCATGCGGCTCGCCGAGGAGACGGCGCTGCGCCTCGCGACCGGGTGCGCGCAGCCCCATTTGTTTGTGTGTGTGACCTCGACCCCGACGTCGACGCTCTCCCTGCACTCGTTCGAGTGGCTCGAGTGCAATCTGCGCGTGATCGACAACGTGGCCACGATGCTGAGGAGCTTTTTGACCATGGTCGGGACGTGGTTGGCCTTAACCTGCTGCCGAGGCTACGGCCCCACCGAGAATCCGGAGTTCTGGAGCCGCGTGGTCACGCGCTTCCACGGTGGCGAGCTCGGGTGGATGGCCAGGCCCACGTCGGCCATTCCGCAGGTCCGCCTGGCGTATCCAATGGTCTGCGATGCCAAGCTATCGAGTGCCGTGTTCGAGAACTGGCTGAAGGCGATGGTGACCACGGATCTCTTGCTCGACGCCCGACAATGCGAGAGATACGTGGGGGCCCTGCGCGAACTATCGCCATACATCCTTTCGCAGCGCGTGCATCGCGTGATTAACGTCCAGGTGGGCCTCGAGGCCCTGCGCAACGACGCGGTGCGAACGGCCAGATTGGCGATTATACCATTAGCGGAGACACTGGCAACGTGGACCCAGCCGGCGTATCGACTGATATCGATTGGCGTCCCCCCACTTTCATTTGCATCCGATAGCGCTTTGAACGCGCTGCTCGTGCCCTGGGCGGTATCCAGCTGCAGAGTCCGATCGATTGGCGTCAAGTCACTGGCCGAAGCCCTCGCTCGAACGATTTTGCGTATTTCAAGTATTCCCGACCAGCCCAACGCCCTTGGGGCGATCTATTCACTGGAGGTCAATCCGAGGACCTTGGTGCCGACGGCATGAGAATTCTATGCACATTCGTCCCTCGGACGCGGACGCTGCGGTATCTTCTCCTCAGCTCGACGAGCCACTTCAATGCCACGGACTGGTGTTGGCTGGGTTTTGCCATGTTCCATCCTGATTCTCGTGAATCCTCCTGGCGGGAGCTGTTCTTACGGGGCACGATTATGGACGTGAACGCCCCATACTCACAAGCGTTCACGTGGGCTGCAACAAATGCCATCGATTGCGCAGACACATTTGAATCCCGTCTCCAGCACTGGACGAACCCCGAGGTTCCAGAACCTGCAGTTCATCGATTCCAAGCCCCGCCTCGGTCGTCGCTTACACACATTGTGTGCTCTGTAATCCCGCGGTGCGGACGGTTCTTCGTCGCATTTTTGCTTCTGCGCTCCATGTTGCTCTCAATGGTCGAATGACCAGGTCCCAGTTTGAGCTCATCGGTGGTATCGTCCCTCGTCGACTGTGGTCGTTTGAGGCGACGGTCGAAACGCTGTCGAAGTCGGCGTTGGACGCGTTGCTGGGGCATTGCCCGGACCTGCGACGATTGGAGATTCAATTTGGAACGAGCCGCGCGCTCACGGCCTTTTTACAGGAACAGCCAACCTTTGGGAAGATTGAAAGGCTGGCCTTCGACTGTGCGACTTCATCTCCATATACTTGCTGTTCCAGCGATCTTGCGCAGTTGATCAGGGGAGCGAAGCAGTTGCAATATGTCGCCCTTCCGGTTTTTCCGAGAGAGTCATTAAACGCGAGCGGGTGGCACCATGTGATCTCGTGGCTTGCAGAGTCCACTAGACCAG
Source organism: Lagenidium sp. CBS 127285 (assembly GCA_023338185.1). NCBI lineage: Eukaryota > Oomycota > Peronosporomycetes > Pythiales > Pythiaceae > Lagenidium > Lagenidium sp. CBS 127285. Next base: position 2,035 of record JAADYI010000295.1, read on the forward strand.
CAGCGTCTGAGCACTTGGCGTTCCTCAGTTGCATTGTTTCGTCGCCGATTCGATCGCTTTGCGCATTGGATTCGACCATTGTCATTCTGATTTGGGAGTATTTATCATCAGCCCGATCACTCGGCTGTAATGATTTCACTCGGAGAATACTACATGGAGATATCGAGTTCGACAACAAACTCTTGATGTGTTCAAAATGGGTACCGCCATCATAAGCGTCAGCTACGAGTCGAGTTCCATCACCAATCACAACGTCACAGTTCCAATGTGAGCGTAAATGGGCATTCTACAAGTCGCTGAAGTCCCGACATCCTGATCACAATTCCACTGGCACAACATTTCGGTAAGTCAATTTGATCAACGAAGCAGAGATGGATCTCATCCACGATGTCGGTCGAAAGGCTAGGGAAGTGGCATTGCGATTCTTGGACTTGAACAAGGTTCACAAGTAGTAATGCGGTAGCGCCAATCCGGTTGTTCCGGAACATGAACGCTTTCGAAATGCACCTTTGCAGCAAAAAGGGATTAAGCTGTGAATCAATGCAAGCCACCATGTTTCCACACAGCTTTACAGCAGCACATTGTTTGCTTTTTTATCCAAACTGGAGGACAAAGTCGAAACTCAGAGTCGGGACTTGACAACGCGCCGAATGGGCTCGAGGAGCTCATGGAGGGCGACCTTATCCGACGCACGGTTCACGGGGTCAAGCTGCGCTGACTCGTACAGGGCCTCGTAGACGTTGCCGTCGTAGCGGCCGAGCGTTGAGTTGAGCGTGTGGTCGGAAAAGTTGAAGGCATCGACGAGGACGACCGCGTGTGGGCGAATGCGTGGGAGGAGGTCCTCGATGGTGGCGCGGATGGCCGTGAGGTCCCGCGGCACGATCGCCCCGCTCTCCATGAACTCGCCGGCATCGAGTTCCAGTTGATGGAGCGCAAAGAGATGACAGAGCAGCCGCAAGACCTCGACAATCGACGGTGAGAGTGCCTCCTCGCTCAGCGACTGGGGGCTCTCAATCGCGGCCACGAAGCTGCTCACGAGCACGAGCTTGCTGTACGCCATCGAGAGTCGGTAGCTCATGACCGAGTGGTTCTGGATCCCCGCGACGACCGACGTCGACTCGCTGACCCTCTTCTCCATCTCCCGGAGCACGTGCAGGAAGCGCTGCTCAAAGGTGCTCCGGTATTCGTGGGGATGGAGCCACTCGGAGCTATCGCGCTGACGGGGCTGCGGGGCGTGGTCAATCTCGGCCAGGAATGTCATCGCCCTGGGCAATGGGCCACCCGCGCGGTAGTCGCTAAGGGCCTTCAAGACCGCACGGGCCGTCTGACACACATCGTCGTCACCGACATACACACACACGCTGTCTCTACAGCGATGGGAACGTGGTGTACGGACCTGCAACGAGAGCACATAGTTCTCGCCCTCGGCCGTCACCGTCTGCACAATGTCCCCCAGCAGCACCTGCCGTGTGGTATCATGGTCGCTAGTGTTAGTGAAGACATCGCATCATCCTTCAGAACCGCGAGATCTCAATACGCAACGCACCGGGAGTCCACTCGACACGAGGTACCCGTGGCCGCCGCATGCCTGGGGAGAACCAAAACAAGCCGTTCAAGCACCATCAGCAACGTCGCGATCCACACACTTGAGTCTCGCAGACTCCTTGTGCCGTGCAAGGATCATTACCCGACGTGCTTGCTCAATGCCCCCGCAGGCGATATCCGACGAGAGGACCTTGAGGCCGCAGCTCATGGCATGCCCGACGTTGAGCATCGAGAGGTCCCCCTCGTGGATCTGCTCCGAGAGCTGGCGGGTGAAGGCGTCCATTTGATTCCCTGGGCAATGGCGACCGTTGATCAGAGAGTGATCACTCGCCCTCCCTCATCTTGACAGAGCTCGTACCATTGAGGGTGATGGCATAGGCCGCCGCGAGGAGCGGGAGGAGCCGGTACTGCTGCGACTGGTAGTCGAGGACCGCCAGTTCGGCCCGGGAGGACGGGGCGTTGGCGTCGTAGCCCTGCTCCCGCACCGCCGAGTAGCGGATCGCGATGGTGCAGGCCTTGGCCAGCGAGAGCCCCGTGAGCCGGACAAAGTCCATGCGCGTCTGGAGCATGGTGAAGTAGAGGAGCGCCTGGGGGACGTCGGGGTTCTTGCGGTACGCGCCCCCGCGCTCGACGATCGCGAGGCGCATGCCCATGTGCTCCCGGGGGATCCGCACGTGGTCAAAGCGGCAGTAGCCATTGTCGACGTTGTTGAAGCCGATCTTGGCGCCAATGTCCCCGCACGTGATCCCCGGGCGGGTCTCGTGGGTCTCGAGGTCCCGGAGCTGGACCATGAAATTGTGCACGCCATAGTCCCGGCCGTCGATGAGCAGCCGCGCGTAGACGACGCCAAAGTTGGCCGTGCGGGCGAGGGCCCCGGGCCACCACTTGATGGCCCGGAGGGACGGCGAGTGGATCTCAAACTCGTCGGTCTCGGGGACGTACGTGGCCGTGGTCTCGAGGCCCCGGACGTTGCTCCCGTGGCCGAGTTCGGTCTGGGCGTAGCACCCGATCATCCGCCAGTCCTTGGCCAGGCGCATCCACGACGCCTGCTGCGCGTCCGAGAAGAGCAAACCGAGGTTCTTGATGAACATGAGCGTGTGCAGGGTCGTCGAGCACGAGCAGCCCGTGAAGCCCTGGAAGATCTTGCGGAGGAGCTCGGTCTCGTCCTCCGTGAGGCCCTTCTCCCGGGCGAGGGTCTCGACCCGCGCCGACATGCGGAGGGCCCGCGTGTACTGCTCCGCGTGGGGGAGGTAGTCCATGTCCCCATGGGCAAACACCGGGTCCGCGACGAGCAGGGCCTCGAGCCGCTCGAGGAGCTCCACGCGCGCGCGGCTCTGGTAGATGACATACGTGAGCTCCCGCGCCGGGAGCCCACTCCGTCGGCGCTCCAGGGCCAGCGGGCCGACGGCCCCCTCGCGGCTCGTGCTGTCATTACTGCCGCTGCCGCCGCCCGTGGACGCGGCGCTTGCCGACATCGGCGCCATTGCGATTCTGATCCTGCGCTTGATGCGCGGTCAGTTGTCAGATTCGTTCGATTTTATTTTTTTTCTCGGGTCGCCAGCACACAGCATACAATCTTCAAGTATTACGTTCTGTAGTATTCACAAGGATCCTCGTTCTGCAGGAGACAGAAGAGTTGACACAAGCCGATTGTGCTTGCGTGGGAGCGATGTTTACATGACACAACTGCTTGAAGCTCGTGGGCGCAGGGGGGCTACGCACGCAATTGGCTCTTCGATGGTTGCTGATGCGAGTTTGTGCGTGCGGTGGATGCGAGACCCCGGTCTCAACGGGCTCGGCGCATGCGTGCGTGCGTGCGTGCATGCAGCAAGTCCACGGGCCCCTTCAGCTGTAGTCCAGGTCCTCGCGGTCCCGATGATGCCGCCGCCCGGTCTTCTTCCCGGTCGTCGTCGCCATCGTTGCGGTGGTTGCGGCTGCGGATGCTGCCGACGGTGCGACCGCCATCACCTGGGGGTAGACGGGATAGTTGTAGACGTCGTCGTCGTCCGGGGGATCGTCGCCCTGGCCATAATCCGCTGGGTCCTTGGTCGTCGCCGTGAGGTGGAAGCCCCCCGAGCTCGCAAAGCAAAAGCCCACGCTCTCCATGCCGCCGCCGCTGCCGCCGCCGCCGCCGGTCCCCGAGAGCTGCGGGAGGTACCGGGAGAACGATTGCTGCTGGCTCAGCGAGGAGCGCGACTGCGGGCGGACCATCATCGCCGCCGCCGACGACGCTGTGCCTTGGGACGAAGGGGGTGCGTCCTGTGACGATCTCTTGCGAACGCTGCCGTTGCTGGCCCCAGCGGCGGCCTTGGCGGTGAGGGGCTTGCTGCTGTTACCGCCGCTGCTCGACTTCTTGGGCTTGTCCCGCTTGCGACCCGTCGATGGCCCCGTTGCGAGCCCGAGATCGTCGTCCTTCTGGCACGCGACGCTCGGCCCCCGGCCCCCACCGCCGCCCATGGGATCGTCCACATTTTCGTGCGGGAGCGCCAGAGCCCCGTGGCTCCGGCGATTCGAGATGCTCCCGTCCACGAGAAGCAAACTCGCGCTGGTCCCCCCCGACTTGCCGTCCTCGGACTTGCGCGAGCCCTTGCGGCCGCTCTTCTTCCGCCGGTCCTTGGCCCCTGCGGTGGTGCTCGAGGTGGTCGCTGTCCCAGGGTTCAGGTGCTTGTCCTCGGCCTTGATCGGCAGTCGGAGTCGGTCAATCGAGACACGCATGCGACTCGAGTCGGGGGGCTCATAGGCCGTCGGGTCGTCGTCCTTGTCCTTGTCCATGGCCAACGCGGCACTCAGCGGCAGCGGGAGGGGATTGACCTCGGCCGTTGAGGACACGTCCGCGCTGCCGGCGGGGGCGAGGCCCTCAAAGTACGGGTGCTTGAGGCACGCGTCGCTCCCGAGGCGCTCCTCGGGGACGAGCCGGAGCGTGTCCTCGAGGAAGCTGATGGCCCGCTTGGACACGCGGCCCCCATACTTGCGCTGCAACGTCTCCGGGTACCGGACCTCGGGGATCTTCATCCCCGAGAACCGGGGATTCGCCGCGAAGAGCTCCATGTGCCGCTTGGGGAGGGGCCCGAGGACCTTTTGGATCACGTAGAGCTGGTCAATCTCGCTCTCCCCGGGGAACACGGGCTGGCCCTCGATGAGCTCCCCGAGAATGCAGCCGATGGCCCACATGTCCACCGACTTGGTGTACGTCGTGTCCCCAAGCAAGAGCTCCGGGGCCCGGTACCAGCGGGTCGCGACGTACTCGGTGAGCTCCGTCGTCACCGATGTCCCCGTGGACGTCGCACCCGAGGACGACGACGACGACGACGCCGGCACGGAGCGGGCAAAGCCAAAGTCGCAGAGCCGCAGCGAGTGCTCCCCCGAGGTGGCATTCACCAGGAGGTTCTCGGGCTTGATGTCCCGATGGAGGACGTGGTTGGCGTGGCAGTGGTGGATCGCGCAGCAGAGCTGGAAGATGTACCGGCGGGCGAGTTCCGGGTCGATGCCATTGGGCTTCTCCTCGAGGAGCTCGAGGAGGTTCTTCTCGACGTGCTCAAAGACCAGGTAGAGCCGGCCCTTGCGCCGAAAGGCCTCCCGGAGGCTCACAATGTTGGGGTGCTTGAGCAACCGGAGCATCTTGACCTCCCGGAGCGTCGTCTTGCGGACCATCGGGTCATCGTCCTCGTTCTCCTTGAACTTTTTGATCGCCACGAGCTCATTCGTCTCCTTGTTCCGGCACTTGAGGACGACACCATACGCTCCTTCGCCAATGACCCCGAGGACCTCATACTTGTTCATCGGCCTTGACGCCCTTCGCGGTTAGTCGCTCTCGACGATCGTCCCAAGGGCCGAGCCCCGCCGCGGCATCCACCGACACGGGTCCGACGTTTTGAGCAAGCACCCGAGAGCACGCGGCGGGGCACCGACAAGGCGAAAGCGGACGGTTACGACTGCCAAAGGCCCAGCAAGGCCCTTCAGTTATCACCGTCCGCTCCCCCGCCAACTTGGGACTTGCAACGTGGGAACATCTCGAAGTTCGCGAAGCGTGGAGGCGGACGGGTTCACTGGTCTTGCGAGGCTGCGGCCTGGCTGCTTCGTGCCTGACGGACTTGCTCCCGCAGCTGCGCAAAGAGCTCGCTGATCCGTGGATCCTCGGGCGGCGCGGGGGGGTTCTCGAGGAGATCCAGGCGCGCATGCTCAGCGTCGAGGGCCGCGCACAGTCGCTTGGCACTTGCTTGGGCCCGGTCGCGGGTCTCGAGGCCATCGACGGCCACCGTGGCGTGATGCTGGCCCCCAACAGCCCGGGCGACCTCGCAGCGATACACTGGCTGGCCCGTGAGCTTGCTGCGTCGGGCCGTGATCTTCATCGAGTGCTTGGATAGCGTCTCTGTAGGAGTGTCGGTGCTGTTGTTGTCGGGGGTAGCGCTCGAGGACCCCGAGGCCGACGACGCCTGCTGTCTCTCGATGAATCGCAGCTCCTCGATCACGACCTCGCGGATGATCCCCAGGGCCCGGTCGTAGTCGCTCGAGAGCGTCGAGCTGATCCCGTCCTGGGTGGCCATGAACTCTTTCCAAATGAGCGGGACGAGGTTCGCGAGGATCGTCTCCTGGTCCTCACTCGAGAAGGCCGACGAGAGCCCAAGGCCGAGGTGCGGGAGGAACGACGACCAGTTGAAGTCCCGGAGGAGAGACCGCGCGTAGCCCGTGACGGCGCTGCTGGTCGGTCGCACGAGAGACTTGGCCCCCGTGGCCGCGTCCTCGACGACCTGCCGCACGTACTCCTCGACGACGATTCCCGCGGCCACGGCGGCGGTGTCATCCAGCGTCCCGACGAGCTCCGGGAGCTGCGAGGCCTTGACACTCGCCGCGAAGATCAGAAAATCGACGAGATCCTGCGCACACCAAGCATGCGAGGCGACCACACAAAACAATGAGCGACGGGTGTTGGCCACTAGGACTTGGTCGTTGTGAGAGGACGTACATCCGACGGCAGGGTCTCCTCACGTGCTGGTTTTCGTCGAAATCACACACAAACCGTAATGAATGGCGGCCACCGCCCGATGATCATGACGAATCGGTCAGCACGATGCAAGGCGCCTTTAGCACACCACCAGCGCCACGCCAACGTACCGAGGGTGAACTGGGCATTCTCCAGGATCCGATCGACGGCCGCGCTGGTCAATCGCAGCGTCGGCTGCCAACGTACGAACACACACACACACACGCGCGCGCGTGAGTCATCCATTAGTGTCAACGGACCCACGTGACGCGAGCTTTGATCGAGTCGCACCGTCTTGTCCTCGGTGTGCTCGTCGCCCTCGGTCGGCTCAATGGACTGCAGATACGACGACGCCGTGCGCATGCGCGCGGGGAACTGGATCCCCGGCTCGTGGTCGCCGACCTCGAAGAACCGACGGCGCAGGGCCGATGGCAGGACGCTCTCGACCTCCTCGACGGCGGTCATCGGCGACAGGACCCCGGCGATGCCCTCGTCCCCGCGACGCGCGTCCCTGTGCCCGTCGGCGAGTCGCTGGACCTTGCGCTGATAGAGGTTGGCGCTCGAGGCGATGCCCAGGCGGCGCTTGGCCCGGGCGAGACGGAGCCCACGGGCCACGGCCCGGGCGCCGTCGATTTCTGTTGGCGTAGTCGTCGTCATTGTCGTCATCGCCGTCCTCCTTCGTCTTTTTCCCAGGAGCTTGGAAAAGCACAGACACGGGGCGTCGTGTCCGTCGTCGTCGTCCTCGAGCTCGTCCTTGGGCGATGCGTGTTGATGACGACGGCGGTAGCCATCGTGGGCGACGCATCGACAGTGACTGTAGGCCCGCCCGCTCTGGCGGCAGCCCATACACAGCGGGCACCGCCGTCGGGGGTCCACAAGGGGGCAGCTGCAGGCCCGGGACTCGGCGCAGATCCCCGCACGGGCCTCCCGGGCCCCGCAGATGCAGTGGCGCTCGGGGCACCGGCCGCATGCGTGACAGCCCTCGTCACGGGCGCAGCCGCACTCGCGAGGGGGCCGGGAGGAGGCGCTCGGTAGCGGGGGCAGCGGCGGTGGGGTCTTGGCCGTCGGGACCCTGACGGCGGATGACGTTGTCGCCCTGCCGGGCTCGAGCTTGACCTGCACCTTGCTCTCCTCGTGGTCCATGATGTCGACGGCGTTGAGGGCGTGCGATTGGCAATGCCAATGGCTGGGTCTTGTGGCCCTAATATAGGCAGACGACGGGCATGGAAATGATAGAAATCATTGATTTCTAAAGTGACCATGAACCACTTTATCATCGAGTTCTCGAAAGGCCAAAACACACGACCAACGACCATGGAGCACGTCGTTCGGGGCAAGCTCAAGCTCAAGGCCGGGAAGCTCAAGGTCGCGGCCCACGACGACAAGAAGCTCCGGAAGAAGATGAGCAAGAAGAAGAAGAAGACGAAGAGCACGTCCGAGGACCCGGAGGAGGAGACGGAGGCCAGGTGCGTCAGTTGCCGCAGCATCCGTCGTCGTCGATCTGAGCCGCGCCGGTGGTGACTGACGATCCCCGAGGGTGCGCAGGGACAGCGGCGAGATCGTCCTCGTGAGCGACCGGACGCCCGCCCAGAGGCGATACGAGGAACTCCGCGCCAAGCGCGTACGTCTCGGGTGGTGTCTTGGGTTGGTTCTGTGTGTCGAGGGCTGAGCGCCGCGTCATGTGTATTTGCAGGAGGCCGAGGAGATCGACAAGGTCGCGAGCAAGACCTATCGCGAGCGCGTCGAGGAGCTCAATCAGTACCTGGGCAAGCTGACGGAGCACCACGACATCCCCCGGGTATGTGATCGTCTGAACAGGGCAGATACGAGTCGCTTGGGTGTCACGGGACTGATCGCATGCGTGCATTTTTTCCACGTTACAGGTCTCGGCGGCAGGCAACGGCTAAAGCATGCGCCCTTTATACACACTGCACTCCTGATCTCCATGTGCATCGCATTATTAATTATTTCACGACCTCGTGACGTCGTCGCTGCGTCCATGTGTCCGGAGGAGGAGCAAGGCGGGGGTCGCCTCAGGACGCAGCGTCGATGAGCGCACTGTAGCGGAGGCACTGCCGGTTCTTGGACCAGTCCCGCTGGCGATGGTCCCCACACGAGGCATAGAGCTCGCACATGTGCGTCTCGGTGCTGTGGCAGCGCATGGGCGTCTTCTCCTGGCACCGGAGCTCCTGGACCATGCCCCCAAGGGCATCGACGCGGGGGACGATGTCCTTTTGGGGCTTGAGCGTGAGCACGTAGTCCCGGATGTCCTGCTCCTCGAGGTCAAAGCGGCCCCGGGAGTAGAGCAGTCCCGGGCCCGAGAAGGACACGGCCTGGGTCTTGGTCTTGGCCCCGATCATCGCGGCCATGGCCCCACCGAGGCTGTGGCCGGTCATCACGAGGTTCTCGCCGACCCGGGCGCGGACCGCCTCGGCGTGGCGGACGAGCGGGGTGAACACCGGTGGGGGCATGACCTTGCTGATGGCCTTCATGGACAGGAGGCTTACGACGAAGTCCTCCGGGAGCTGCTTGAGGAAGGGGATGAACACGTCGATGGCCTGGACGATCGTGATCCCGAACCAGTAGTGGAGGTCCTCGAGGGCATCGGCCGCGGAGGCCGTGCCCCGAACAGCGAGGACGGTCATGTTGATCGTCGGGAAGTAGAGCTCCATCCACACCTGGTGCTCCATCGCGTCATTGTGGGCGACAAAGGTCCAGTTCTGCAGCGCCGTGCCGTTGAAGCGATTCTCGATCGACTGCCGCTGAATCTCCGGGGTCGAGCCGTACGCGGCGTCGGCGATGAGCGCCAGGTCCAGCACCGTGAGGCCGTCATAGTCGAGGCTGCACACGGGATACTCGATCGACTTGTGATGCAGGACACTCACGGAGCCCGGGGGCCGGAGGTTGTTGATCGTCCCCGTGTGTCCGACGGCGGCGTCGGTGGCGTTCACCGGCGGCTCGAGCTTGAAGCTCCCGCCCGTGACGAAGGTCCCGATGATCCACGTGGACGAGAAGAAGACCAACGAGAGGGCCACAAAGGCGACGATAAAGTGCTTGAACGTGTTCCCAAAGATCTGCGGGAACCGGCGCTGGAGGACCTGGCTGAGGAGGATCATGCACAGCCCCATGAGGGGCCAGCCGAGCATGAAGCTCACAAAGGACAACAGGGCCGTGACCATGATGGCGATGAGGAGGAGCACGGCCTTGCGGTTGAGCGAGTAGCCGTGCCAGGGGTTCTTGGCCCGGATCTTGGCCCGGGTCTCCCGGATGTTGGCGAGGCGGTTGGCCAAGCGCGTCGACGTCGGCGGCGGCAGGAGCTCCTGGGGGTCCCTCGCGAGATCACTCGCAGGCGACGGCGGCGGCTGCGGGGTCTCCCTCCCCCCTTCAACTCCGTCAGCCTCTTGCCCCGACCCCCGCCGTCGCCGATTGATGCAGCCCCACGGGTTGAGCAACACGGCGACGTGGTGGAAGAAGCGGAAGCCCACGTCCAGGAGCCAGAGCTGGTGCGACTGCTTCTCCCGCTGGAGCTCCCGGACCTCCCGCCGGAGGATCCGCCGGCGACGGCGGTAGTTGCTCACGAGCTGGCGCATGTACGGGTTCCTGCTGCTCCAAAAGTGCGCGCAGACCCACAGCACGAGGTAGAAGGCGACAAACCAAAAGCCCGTGCGGACGTACGACAGGAACGAGTTGTACGGGGACCACGAGTCGAAGACCTCGAGGAAGAAGGCGATGAGCGTCACGAGCTCAAAGAGCACGGGGCAGATAAAGTCGACAATCAAAAAGGTCGAAAAGTCGATTGTCGGGCCCTCGGTGTGGGCGTTCTTGAGCTTGATCGTGGCCTTGACCACGGCCGCGACCCGCCGCCAGCGCTGGCGGGCGGGGGACGTCGCGACGGCATAGGGGATGGCCGACTCCAGTTCCTCGAGCTCGCGGTCCGCGTCGTCGTCGTCGGGGTCGCCCGTGGCCATCGCGCTGTTCTCCTGAGCCTCTTCCCAGGCCCGGTCCTCTTCCTCCTTGTCGTCGTCGACAAAGGGGTCGTCTCGGGCGGACATGAGGAAGGACGAGCGGACGGCGGCGGTAGCGGTGACGTCCGCCGAGGCGTCATCGCCAACGCGGGTCTCGCCCGTCGCCGGCGCGGCCCCGAGATCTCGGGCCGTCGGGGTCGCGGTGAACTGGGCCTTGATCGTCCGGCGGTGGCGGACGTAGTGGACGACGACGGCGAGGGCCAGGCGAAAGTTGGGGAGCCCCCCGTCCTTGCGGTTGATGGCATCGAAGAAGAAGCGCGAGCTCTCCTCGAAAAAGTACGAGAGGAAGAAGAGCACGAGCGGGAGGCAGAACAGGAGCAGGAGCGAGCGGAGGACGTAGGCCGTCGAGAAGGTCCGGGCACTGGGGAGGAAGATGGCGAAGAAGATCTCCATGAGCAACGTGAACGAGAACATGAGGATGATCATCATCACGAGGAACGCCAGGTAGCCGAAGCGCAGCTGGCACGTGGTCCGGTAGACCCGCCACGACAGGCGCTCGCCGTGGTGCGCGTGGAGCTCCTCGTGGCGGGCCGCGGTCGTGGCCATGGCCGAGTCCTTGTCCCGCACGGCCTGGCGGAGGAGCGCCGTGCGCACGGCCGCCGCCGCCGCGACCGTGCGACGGGGCCGGCGGGACGACGCCGTCGCGGGCGGTGGGTCATCCGCGAGCTCGACGGTCTCCTGGGCGCGATAGCCATGCAGCATGGGGTCCGGGGGGGGCGTGGTCGTCATGCTGAGGTCGGTAATCGCCGCAGCAGCAGCAGCAGTCGCGCAATGGCCGTAGGGCTTCTCCTCGAGCCTCCAACGCAAGGGGCGAAGTGTGTGCGTGAGGTTCGATGCTGTGGCGAGTCGGCCCGCGGTTGCGGCGGCGGCGGCAAGTCAATAGCAGAGTCGTGCACGGCCCTGATTTGGTTTGTGACTCAGCACACCCGAAGTGCTGGACCTAGTGTGTACCCACATCCAATGAGGAGGTCACGTTGTCACAGCTTTTGTATGGTCGCGTAACTTACTGATGAAACGGCTCATCATCCATTCGGTGGTTCATGAAAAAAAGGATACGTAACCTGCGTACGTAAGGGATCACCTCAGGATACATATGCGAACTTTGCGATGCGCACAGGCTGTGACAATACAATTATTAGGCCCACTGCGATTGCTCACGATGGACTCGTTGATGGGGCCCATGACGAGCGGCGAGGAGCCCTCGGCGGCGCGAGTGCCGTACACACAGCTCCCGGAGATCTACGGCCACTCGCGCAAGGTCTACGCGCTCGAGTTCAACGCGAGCGGCACGCACCTGGCCTCGGGGTCCAATGACAAAGCCCTCCGCATCTGGCCAGTCAATTCGGTAGGTGCTGCTTTGACCCTGGAGGTCTATGGTCGGCCGCCTGTGCGGGTCCTCACCGAGCGTGCGTCCCAGTTCCTGGACTCGCAGAGCAAGGACCAGCCAATCGAGCTCCGGGGCCACACGGACTCGATCCTCTCGCTGGCGTGGGACCCGACGTCCCCGCACCGCCTCGCGAGCACCGGAGCGGACAAGACCGTGCGGATCTGGGACACCAAGGCGGGCAAGATCCTCCACAGCATCTCGCTCCAGAGCGAGGCGCTCAACATCGTCTACAGCCGCGATGGCAAGTACATCGCCGTGAGCAACCCCGACTGCGTCCACCTCATCGACGCCCGGAAGAACCGCGTCGTGCGCCGGGTCGTGAATCCCTACGAGGTCGGTCCCTCGCCAACGAACGAACGAGACGCGTTGGGATCCACTGACTCGGTGGTTGGACCTCGCCTCGTGGCAGGTGAACGAGGTGCAGTTCAGCCCCACGGGGTTCCTCTTTGTTGCGGCTGGTGCGTTGTCGTTGATTGGTTGGCGTCCGCTGTACGTCGATCATTGTGCGTCTGAGCTGATGGTCGTGACCATTATGGCCCACGCCAGGCCACCCCGCTGGGTACGGAACGTTTGAGATCATGAAGATCGTCGCGGAGAAGAAGGGCAACCCCAACTTTGAGAACGTCCACAAGGTACACGACTGCTATTGCGTGGGTTTATGGCTGTCATGTCGTCTGGCTGAGGCGCGGCGTGCTTTGATTCTTCCGGGACTATTAGGTCGTAGCCCACGCCGGGAGCTGCTTTTGCCTAGACTTTCACCCGTCCGGGCGGTACGTGCGCATTAACTAACAGCGCTTGCGCTGCTGCTGATGGTGGATGGTGGACAGATACGTGGCAATCGGCGGTGTCGACTCGCTCGTGAGCCTCTGGGACCTCGAAGAGCTCTACTGCGTTCGAACGTATATCGTCACTACGTACGTATCTCGGCCGGATCGCCCGCTCTGCGCGGTGTTGTTCTCACGCAGATGGGACCGTGCCATGCAGATCGAGCATTCGGACCGTGCGATTCAACCACAACGGCGAGCTGCTCGCCGTTGGGACCGACGACACCGACCTCCTCGTCGTGCACACGGAGACAGGCGAGTTGGCGATGACCATTCAACTTCAGAATGTGCTGCAGTATCTGTGTTGGCACCCCACAAAGAACATCCTCGCGTACGTTGGCGACAAGCCTTCGAGCGACAAGAACGGCAGTCGCGATGGGGTGATTAAGTGGATCGAGATCAACGACGCCAAATGAGCCAAGGGCGAGCACATTGACCAGCGTGGAACGTATCAATGGGCAACACCGTGTGAACGCACACGTCGCTATCTTCTTGATTTTTTTTTTCATTACTTGGCAACGGCGGGGGACACCGAGGATGTGAGGAAGCGAACGTATGCCTCCATTTGAAGTCGAGCACGCGCGATGCCCAGGTAGCAGCTGCATTGCTTCACCGTCCCTGCCTCACCGAGCTCCTGTGCAATCTTGTACGCCTGGTCAAAGCTGCGAACTGCCTTCTCATAATCTCCGCTACGACTGGCGAGATGGCCAAGTTGGATCCACGCAAAGGCCTCGGCGGGGCGATCATGAACCGACTGGATCAGCTGCAGGTGCTGTTCCATACAGGGTGTCGCGGTTTCAATGTCGTCCTGGCGACTCGCCAGCAGACCCAGATTCCCGACGGCAAGACTCTGGCCGTACGCGCTGTTGAGCCGAATGGCCAGTCGCAACGCCTCCTGAAAGTGCTTGGCGGCGTCGTTGGGCTCCCCAAGGGACCCAAAGGTCAGCCCCAAGTTCAAGTGAGCGACAAACTTGCCGGCATCGTCGGCGGCATCGAGGTGCTTTTGATGAAAAGTCACGGCGCTCTGGAGCTGACGGTTTGCGGGATCGACGAATCGACCCGTGTAGACGTACTCCTTGGCCCCGCAGGACATTAGCTGGTAGTTGACGCCGATGCAATTGGATGCTAGGGCGATGAAGAGCGTTTGCTGGGTGCTCTCGCTGATTGAGAGGACGAGGAGGTAGCAATCGATGGCCTTGGCGTAATCCTCGACGTTGTCGTAGATGATCCCCAGACTTGCGATCATCGGTCGGCGATGATTAGTCCGCGATTGGCATCGACTGTATGCATGGGCCGGCAATGGGCGTACCACAGATGCGCCGCGCACTCGGCGTCGTGTCGGCCCGCGCGTTTGCTCGACTCTGCAAGCATCGTGTACTCTTTGATGAGCTTGGCGGACACGGCCGTGTCGTGGGCCCGGAGCCTTTGCGACGAGCAGCAGACCATCTTGGCGATGAGCTCGTCGCCGTTGGTATGCGTGTGGCGGATCTGGTGGCGGAGCCGGCGCAGGGCCATGGCATGCGGGGAGAAGTAGACCTGGCGGATGCGTTCGTCGCGGGTTGGGGCGACGACCCGCGTGGGGGTCTTGATCTACACGACACATCGCACGGGAGGCCCGTCAAGGCGGCGAGCACCCGCACGAGAGCACGTGCAGCGACGCAACGCACCGTCTCGGGGGCGTCGATTCGCTGTGGGAGGTCGAGCTGTGGGGCCGGTTCGGCGAGCTGCGTGCCCTCGCGGGGGTTCACCGTCGTCACATTGGACGCGAGGCTTTGAACGCGTCGCTGGCACTTAATGGTCTGACACATGCGGCGAAGCCCACGAGGACGATCGGGGGAGGAGTGGGCACGTACAGTGATTGCAGCGATGGGGCCTTGGGCGGCGATGACTTGGCCGGTGAGCGCATCATGAGGCACCGGCAGGAGATCAGCAATATTGGCTTCAACATGATGATTGGGTGTTGCCGAAACGACACAGGTCAAATACTGGTCACATACCGGTATGACTATCGCTACTCGAGTGATTGTTGTTCACCGCCATTCCGGAATTCGGCCATCACTAGCCAAAAGCCCAGCGATCGAGCAAGCATGGCACCGACACCAAACCCGAGCGATCCGAACTGCGCCGAGCCCGCGTGCAAGTCCAAGGTCGATCTCTTCCGGAGCTTCATGGGCGGCGGCAAGACCGGGGCGAATGCGGGGACGGCAGCTGGGGCCAAGGGCACCACCGGCAGTGGGGACAGTGTCGCTGCCACGGATCTCCCATCGCAGCCACCGGCGGATTGCCCACTGGGTCGGGAAGAACTTGGCACGGCCACGTGGGGGCTGGTACGTTTGATGCTGTAGCTACTGCGCTCAGAGCATCCACTGACTCGTGGGCCTTGCTCGGCCTTGTGAATCTGCGGTGCCAACTTGCTTCTGTCCAGCTGCACTCGATGGTCGCGTACTTCCCCGAGAACCCGAGCCCAGAGTATCAGGCCAAGGCGCGGACGTTCGTCGAGGCCCTGGCGCTCATGTACCCGTGCGTGCACTGCGCCGACGACTTTCAGCGCGAAGTGAAAAAGTCCCCACCCCGCGTCGACTCGCGGACGAGCTTTTCGCTGTGGCTCTGTGAGCAGCACAACATCGTCAACAAGAAGATCCACAAGCCGCTGTTCGAGTGCACGATGGCCAAGCTCGACGAGCGATGGAGGACTGGACGACCCGCGTGCTGGGGCGAGGACGCGGATCCCGAGAGCATCCCATCGACTCTGGGGCAGGATGAATAAACGCGTGGCACATTCCTTGCAACGCAGTCAAGACTCGACAATCTATTGAGTCAACGCCTATGTGTATGGTGGGTGGAGAGGCTGCGCAATGCTCATGGCCACACAAGCCGCCGCCTCCATTCTCCATTTACAACTCCTCTCGATCGCCGGCCGAGGCATCGTCGCCAGTGGGTTTCTTGCACACTGCATAGAGGTGAGAGAGAAAGAATTGTTCAATCACACACACGTTATACGACAATCAGCTCATCATAAAGTCACTCTGACGTCATACCTTCGATGGTGGCACTGCACATCCGGGCCTTCGCCGGCGTAAAGTCATTGAAAAAGGTCCTCGTGAGCTCGTCCTCGTACACGCCGACAAACGCATCGCACTGCTCCAAGATTGTTTCCCCAAGACACGATTAGCGACCGAGCGGCGACCAGTAATTGGGTCCGCTGTTTGCACCACGTACAGCTTCGCCCAGGGCCTTTTCCTTCTTCCTGGTCGACTCGGGCAGGGCGAGGGGCAGGCGCTCACACACATTGTCCAGGACCTCGAGGATGCGCGCCTTATTATCAATCAGTCGTTAAAAGAAGTTGACCCAACTCAAAGGCTTTACACAAGATCAAACGGACCTCACTGCGTGAAAACTTGATCTTCTTCTTCTCCTCGCTGATGCGGAAGACGACGTCGATCTCATGATCATCCTGCAGACAGACAGCATAGAGAAGAAGTAAATGAGGGATCGGAGGAACGTCCGTGAAGCCATGAGACAAAGAAGACCGAAAGACGCACCACTGTGTTGTTGAGCTGCGTCTCGATCTCATGGACGATCGACTGGCAGACTGTGTCGTCGCAGTGCCGCACGAACAACGTCAGCGACCTGGACGGCCCCACGAGGTCAACACGAGTGCCCGTCGCTTACTGCAGCAAGAGGCGAGCTGCACGCCGCCGTCACACTCCAGTTCGGCGTGCCCCAGGGCCTTGAACCGCTTCGACAGATCCCACCTGCGTCATCGGTTTTCGATTTTAACGGTGGGTCCCACACAAACACCATCGGCTTCGACAGACCTCGGCGTCCACGCCTCCACGGGCTCGAGCCACGTGCACGCGGTACTGAATGCGACCGCCGCCGCCGCCGCGACCCCCACGCACACGCGCATCATCGCCGCCGCCGAGAGCAGTTGGGCAACCACGTCAATTTCATATGCTTGCTTGGGCACAGCCGATCACAACGCGTAACCGTTGGGTACCCAATAGGAATAAAACCTCATCTTGAAGTTGACC
This sequence comes from Lagenidium sp. CBS 127285, assembly GCA_023338185.1. Classification (NCBI taxonomy): domain Eukaryota; phylum Oomycota; class Peronosporomycetes; order Pythiales; family Pythiaceae; genus Lagenidium; species Lagenidium sp. CBS 127285. The sequence goes on from JAADYI010000295.1 coordinate 18,831, forward strand.
TTCGAAAATGGATACTTTCGATTCGATTCTAGAATGTCCCCAGCCAGGTGCTGATGTGCTGGCACTGTCCAGAGATCCACACCAGCCACGTCCGCCAACACAAGAGCGGACGTGTCGGCTCGTGTTGGCTGCTGTCCCCCGTCACTGTCTTTGCTGGCACGTGTGAGTCCCAACGCCGCGTCAGCAACGGTCCGACTTTTTCTGGTGGAGGATGATCCGATTTCAGAAAAACCTCGCAGAGACGGGTTTTCATCTTTTCCAGGGATGGGGTTTTTCCATATTTCCCAGCCGATCCCGACCGACCACCGCCGACCGCCGCCGCGTGGCCGCGAAAAGATCCGATTGGAGGCGCGGGCTGTGGCCAAGGCCAGAATCCAATTGGCTCGCCAGCGAGCACACAACTTGAAGCAAACTCAACCCGACTCGAGCCATGCGCGCGCTGCTGCTGCTGACGCTGGGGCTCGTGTGCCTCGCGGCCCAGTGGACCAGTGTCCCCAAGTATGGCGGGGCTTCTTCGATGCTCGTCGCCGGCTCGGTCGACGCCGCCGAGGACCTCGTGAACCAGGGGGGCGCGGGCCCCGCGCTGGCGATCGACGAGCTCGATGCCGTGGCTCTCGAGGGCGAGAAGTTTGAGTTCCAGGCCGAGGTCTCGCGGCTCATGGACATCATCATCAACTCGCTCTACAAGACCAAGGAGATCTTTCTCCGGGAGCTCATCTCGAATGCCTCGGACGCGCTCGACAAGATCCGCTTCCTCGCGCTCTCGAACGACCAGCTCCTGGGCACGACCAAGGACCTGGACATCCGCATCAGCTTCGACAAGGACGCCAACACCCTGACGATCCGCGACACGGGCGTGGGCATGACCAAGGAGGACCTCGTCGCCAACCTCGGGACCGTCGCCAAGTCGGGGACGGCCAACTTTGTCGAGATGATGCAGAAGAATGGCGACTCGAGCCTCATTGGCCAGTTTGGCGTTGGCTTTTACTCGGTTTACCTCGTCGCCGACCGCGTGCGGGTCGTGTCCAAGCACAATGACGACGCGCAGCACGTCTGGGAGTCGGATGCGAATGCCTCGTTCACGGTCGCCAAGGACCCACGCGGCAACACCCTCGGGCGCGGCACCGAGATCACGCTGTTCCTCAAGAAGGACGCGGTCGAGTTTCGCGACCAGGACAAGCTCAAGTCGCTGATCACCCGCTATAGTGAGTTTATCAACTTTCCGATCTACGTGAACGCCAGTCACACGGAGACGTACGAGGTCGAGGAGGAGGCGGACGACGACGACGAGGCCGAGGCCGACGATACAAAAAAGGACAAGACCGAAGCGGCGGACGAGGACGAGCTCGAGGCCAAGGACGAGGACGCCACGGAGGACAAGGCGGCCAAGAAGACCAAGACCGAGACCCGGACGGTCTGGTCGTGGGACCGCGTGAACGAGGTCAAGGCGATCTGGACGCGGCCGAAGGAGGACATTGCCGACGACGAGTACAAGAGCTTCTTCAAGTCGATCCACAAGGAGAGCGCGGATCCGCTGTCGTGGATCCACTTCAAGGCCGAGGGCGAGATCGAGTTCAAGTCGATCCTGTACATCCCCGGGGCGGCCCCGCGGGACCTGTACCAGCGCTTTGAGAACAAGAACGCCGACATCAAGCTCTACGTGCGCAAGGTCCTGATCACGGATGAGTTTAAGGACTTTTTGCCCCGGTACCTCAACTTCATCGTCGGCGTCGTGGACTCGGACGATCTCCCGATCAACGTCTCGCGCGAGACGCTCCAGGAGAACAAAATCCTCCGGGTCATGCGCAAGAAGCTCGTCCGCAAGGTCCTCGAGATGCTCCGCAAGCTCGCCGAGGACGAGAGCGATGAGGAGGAGGACGATGGCGAGACCACCGCTGAGGAGGACGACGAGACGGAGGGCGAGGTCAAGAAGGACAAGGCCGTCCAGGAGGGCGACGAGGACGAAGAGGAAGAGGACGAGGAGAATGAGGAGTACAACAAGTTCTGGGAGCAGTTTGGACGCAACATCAAGCTCGGGATCATGGACGACTCGGCCAACCGCAACAAGCTCTCGAAGCTCCTCCGCTTCAAGTCGAACAAGAGCGACGGCAAGTGGATGTCCCTGGACCAGTACGTCTCGCGGATGAAGGACTGGCAAGAGTCGATCTTTTACATTGCCTGCGAGAGCGTCGACGCCTGCAAGCGCTCGCCGTTCCTGGAGAAGATCAAGGCCAAGGACCTCGAGGTGCTCTTCCTCGTGGACACGCTCGACGAGTACACGGTCCAGTACATGCCCGACTTTGAGGGCAAGAAGCTCGTGTCCATCACCAAGGAGGGCGTCAAATTTGGCGACGAGGACGATAAGCTCGTAGCCAAGCGCGATGAGCTCTACGCCGAGAAGTTCAAGCCCCTCACCGAGGCCCTCAAGAAGCTCTACGGGGGCAAGATCTCCAAGGTCACGACCTCGCAGCGGGTCGTCGACTCGCCGGCGGTCATGGTCACGTCGCAGTGGGGCTACTCGGCCAACATGCAGCGGATCATGAAGTCGCAGACGTTTGCCGACCGCGACAGCGCCCCGATGACGGGCCCGGGCTCGGCGATCCTCGAGCTGAACCCCCGCCACCCGATCATCACCAAGCTCTTTGCGCTCTTCGAGGCCAAGCCCGAGGACGACGAGACCAAGGACCTCGCGTGGCTGCTCTACGACGCGGCGCTGATCAACTCGGGCTTTGACATGAACGACTTTGATCACTTTGCCTCGCGGGTGTATCGGATCATGAAGGGCAGCATGGGCCTCGAGAACCTCGAACTCGAGCCCGAGTTGGAGGTCCCCGTCGAGGAAGAGGCGTCCAAGAAGGACGAAGACGACGACGAGGAGGAGGAGGAGACGACGACCTTGGACGACGACGACGGCGAAGTCGATGACAACGCGGCGAAGGCGTCGGTGGCCACCGACAAGGACGAGCTGTAGAGAGCACTTCAGGTATCTGGG
>JAADYI010000296.1:0-21817 GCA_023338185.1 Lagenidium sp. CBS 127285
CGCGTCGAACGTGGCGCGTAACGTCACCGTGACGAGCCAACGAGTCCACCGCGGCTCCCCCCTCCTCCTCCCTGTGTGCGAGGACCCTGGAGTAATATTCCTCGTCCACTGCACCGACGGGGGGGGGCGAGGCCACAGCGAGCGGCGCATGTGATGCCATCGCCATTGATGGCCTCTGTGGCGGAAATTGTTTGTTTGTTGCCTTGAATTGTGCTGGAACACAAAATGGTGGATTTGGGCAGCTGTGTTTATGTTGATTTGGGCCATACAATGAGGCAATATTGTGGGTCACACCATTCACGAATTTGGCTGTGTAAAACGTGCATTTTGGTGTTGAGAAGGGCCAGCCCTGCCCCGCCTCTGTGACGTCAGTGCACTCTCTACGAATATCGATATATGGTAGATATATTCGACTTTATGTTGCTTGATCCGGCAACATAGCGTCGTCTCCCGTGATGACCAGCCACAAACTTCAGCAAAAGTCAACAATAAAATCGATATTTCACATGGGTGAAAAATCAGATGGTGGCTATGACGCACTCTACGTCGATTCCTCCACCAAAGGCAACCAAGTCAAGCACATTGGCGCGCGTCCACCGAGCGTCGATTCCCATCATCTGAACGACGGGCAGCAAGTACCTGTCCACGCGGGTCGTCGACTAGCGGCATCGCGGCCAGCGCACGCGCTCAACCTCCCCGCAGCCATACGCTAAAGGCCCCAACCGCCCTCAGGGGGAAGAGACCATGGAGATCTTCCAAGATGGCGAGCTGGAAGAGGAGGTTCGTCGTCGCTATGCATGAGATATGCCAAAGTCGTAGGAGGAGAACGATCCTCACCACGCTCCCTCCCTCCCCCGTGGGAACCGTTCTCTTTCTCTCTCTGTCTGTATCAGATGCGCAAGCGGGACTTTCAGGCCAACAGCCTCTCGGCCGTCTGGAACCTCTTCTCGACGTCGTACCACGAAGCCATCAAGTCGCTCACGTGCCCCGTGCGGGCCACCTACAGCGTCGCCGACCTGGGGCCCATCGAGTTCATCGTCGACCCCGCGGACGACGGCAAAGGCCCTGGCCCTGGCAATGACAAGGGCAGCGGCGACGACGACGACGACGCGTACCTGCAGCTCCTCCTCAGCAGCACGCGGTCCGTGACCGTCGGGTACGGGGCCCGACGGGAGGACCTGCAGCTCGTCAACCCCCGCGGGGAGCTCCTCGAGTGCAGCTTCTGGCACGCGCTGCCCCTGAGCCCCGCGCGGCCCCCGCCGTGCGTCGTCTACCTCCACGGCATGTCCTCCTCGCGCCGCGAGTGCGTCTACCTCCGCCACCGCGTGCTGGCCGCGGGCTTTTCGCTCTTTGCGTTCGACTTTTCCGGCTCGGGGCTCTCCCGTGGGGACCGCTTCTCCTTTGGGCACTTTGAGAAGGACGACGTCCGGACGGTCCTCGATTTTCTCTTTGCCACGCGCCGGGCCTCGGCCGTGGGCCTCTGGGGCCGCTGCCTCGGCGGGGCCGCGGCCCTGCTGCACCTCCGGGAGGCCCAGGCCTTCTCGTACAAGACCCTCCGCGTCCCCCGCCGGGAACTCGGGCGCCTGCACCTCGGCCTCGATCGGCACACGGGGGCCGTCCTCTGCGTCCGGCCCTCGCGGTTCCTGCCCTTCCGGATGACCGCCTCGAGCGCCGAGAACGGCGACTTTGTGCTCCTGGCCATCGGCCAGCGGTTCGTCCGGGGCCTGGACGTCGAGACCTGCCGCCGGATCCTCCTCGAGACCCCCGGCGATGTCATCGAGCTCGCAGGCTACGAGAACGTCCTCGGCGTCCACCACCAGGAGCCCCCCGAGCGCTTTGTCTTTGCGCTGACCCTAGACAGCACCTACGGGGACCTCGAACGGGTCATGGCCGACATGCTCGTCGAGGTCAGCAAGAGCGCCGAGAAGCGGAACGTGGCCTTTCCCCCGGCCATGATGACCGCGGCGTCCAAGGTCATCAGCCGCTCCGTGCGCAAGAGCGCCGGGTATCACTTCAAGGACGTGGCCGTCGTCGATGACGTCGGGGACCTGCGGCTCCCGTGCCTCTTTGTCAGCACGTCCAAGGTCGACTTTATCCGCCCCGAGCACACCCGCGAGATCTACGATCGCTACGGCGGGGCCAAGACCTGGCTGGCGTTTGCGGGCACGCACGATGCGAATCGCCCCGACCACGTCGTCGCCGCGGCCGTCGAGCACTTTGAGAGCCGGTGGAAGGCCCGCAAGGGGCAGGACCGAGGGAGCAGATACGGAAGCGGGCGCTTCCGTCACGATTCTATTTAGTCAATATTCCTAGTTCGACGGCAGTCGGGTCCCCTTGTGTTGTAAAACCCTTAAGCTCTCGAGACCACACGCGCTTTCGTCAAGATCACGATGCACCAAATCTTCACGGTCGTCGGGCGTCCGTCACCTCGTGCTGGTAGTCCTGAATGATGCTCCCGAAGCGCTGCACGCACTCGAGGTGCGGAAAGTAGTGGATCGAGTAGGTTTTGCGATCAAAGTTGAGGACATTGCCGACGAGATTCGTCAGCACCAGATCTGGACCCGCCGAGAGCTTTCTTCGTTTTCTCGGAAACAGCAACGTCCCCGACTCACGCGACTCCGAGGAGGAGGACAAGGCCCGGGTGTAGATGAGCCCCTCCTCCACCAGCAATGAGAGGGCCTCACGTGTATCCTGGAGGGTCAGGAGCTTCTCCATCTTCGAGTACACGATCTCTTCCGTTATACCCGGGGCCACCAGGATGCACGAGAGCATCTTCCGCTGGATCGAAAACAGGAAGCGATGGTTCGTCGTCCCGTCCATCTTTAACCAAGGAAACGACAGTGTGTCCTTCTCACCTTCAAAGATCACCTTGGCGACTGTCTTGTTCGGCTCGTTGGCGAGCGAATACGGCCTCAAGAGCCAAAAATCGCCGTGTTCCTTCACAATGTATCGTTGGTCAAAGTATCCGTTGACACAGATCAGGGCCCCAGTGTCCACAAGGCGATTCAGGCATTTAGAGACCTCACTGGCATCAAGGGCAGTCCGCAAAGCAACCAGCTTGCATTGTAACTGGGTCAACAGCTCCTCCATTGTCATCCCAGCTTCACCACTCTTAGCAACGAAGTGGCAGATCTCTTGCGCAACGATTTGGGGATCGATGCGGGGTCGCTTCTTGGTGCAGACACTTGGGAAATCCACCACCTCTTGCGCTGTCGAGAAAGCCTCAAACTTGCGAAACTGCTCTGGATCCTCCAACGTCACTGCGTTCATCTTCGTCTCGACATGCCAACTCTCAGTCAGTATACTTGGATTCTTGAACGGAACTCGCTTCGCCAAATGGGCGGCGAAGCCTGTTCCCTCCTTTTGGTTCTTGTAATTCAGAAACCGGAGATTCCGCTTTCGAACCAACATTACTTCAGATCTGTCCATGCGATCTCGAGCGGATTGACCAGATCCTCCATCTCCTTCATGAATGGAGCTGTGTTCTGGTACGAGCGTGCACACTCCCATCACTTGGCATCCCAGTTCCAAGGCGCATTGGCCTGGTGTTGCATTTGCAGGAAATTCTGCCTCGAATGTCTGATCACTCTGGTGGTTAGAACCTCGACTCCGGATGGCACTGCTTGATCCAACAATTTCTTCCAGTGTTGAATAAACCATCGCTTCTTGCTCCGCAGCTTGTCGGAACAAGGACAGCGGGTATGTGAGAGTAGTTAACTTCAACGTGTCTTGGAGTTTCTGGCTCATACAATAGCCACGAATTCGTTCTCGTTCAGTGGCTCGGACGATCCAGTTCTTAAGCCAGAGATAACGCCACACGAGCCGGATCTCTTCTGCATCCCAGTTGGATATAAGTTCCTCAGCAACCAATGGATGGTATTCATCTTGAGGTGACACAATCATCATCACAGCTCGTCGGAACAAGGCAGTAAGTCTAGGTGACCCGAGAATGGATAGTTCCTCATCGAACAATCCAGACGGATTCATTATGCCCGTCATATCTTGCTTTGCGCCCTCCAATAGCAACTTCGCGTCAGGTTCAGCGAGTTTCTCTTTCAATCTCTTCTTCACGTCGATTTTGCGCTTACCCAATTTTCTTGCTATTGAAACAAGGCCAAAGCCAGTTCGTGACAACCAAGGGACGCGAAATGCAATTGATTCCGCATTCTTTTGAAGACCTTGAGGAATTGATATTTTCCAGCGGCTACGACAATTGTCAACAAAAAACTCGAGAAGCTGTCGTTCGTCTTCGTTACTCCATTGGTACAACAAAGACTCGTCTTCGTCCACGCCAAAAGTGTCAAAAATTCTTGACACTTGCTCTTTCTTTGGAGAAGTTGTCGGTGTAGGTTCGGGTGTATGCGTGGCGTGTTTGCTAGGGATAGTTTTCTTGAGGATCGGACGTCGACGTGCCCGAATTGGCCGTGATACGATACCTGCGCGCTTGGGTTGTTTATCCTCATCTGTACTCCGTTTTATCCCCAATTTTTGTGACTTGGGTATCCACCCGAGGATGCGAAACATACGTCGAGCACGTGACTTCACGGGCTTCGGGACTTCTCTCACACATGATTCATCACGTCGAGGGTTTGGAACCTCCATTACCATCTTCTCCAAGCATAGGCATTCGAGAGCTTCCCAGTATTTGTCAACATCTGTGGGAGATCTGAAACTGTACACGAGGGGCAAGAGGTTTCCAAATGAGTACGTCTTCTCAGTAGTCCCGATCAAACGAAGGGAGGCATACTGGTTGACACCTTCCTGTTCCCGGCCGAGCCCTTCTCGTTGGTTCGGTTGATGATGTTCTGTAAATTTGTCATCAAGTTTGATGCGAATCGTGCTGTGAAGGCGAAATAAACCTCCAAGTGCGTTGTCCTTCAATGCTTGGGCTAGGATGCCATCCCTTCCATCTGTGTATCCAGCCCTCAAAATTCTGATTAAATTCTTCATCCCGATTTTGTGAGCCGCGATTAGGTTGAGATCACTGAGAGTCCCCAACACTTTTGCAGACCGCTCCGATTCCTGAGACCACACTTTGTTGCGGATGGTTGCAGGGAGAACATCAAAATTGCGCTGATTTTTTGCAGCATCCTCGACGAGTAAAAACTCAGCTGGGTCGAGCACGGCGCCACCTGAGAAGACCTGGATGTACAAGTGAACTGGCATCTGGTGCAGAACAGTCTCGCGTGAAAACACCACGCCCCGTAAGTCGGACTTTCCCCTCGCCATTGATTCACTAGTTCCACCGCCATCCTCATCCTCATCATCCACTGAAATGTCGATCTCTTCGTCTCGCAAGTGGTATTCGCTGTGCTCATGGAGGAACGTCCACAGAAATTTGTGGAACACTTTACACCGGTACATCACCCCATAGGCGAACCCCAGCCGACGGTACTGTTGGGAGTGGCGACTGGATCGTTCTTGGCTCATAAACCGTCTGACCCGATAGTTGATCTCTGGGGGTTGCGGAATGGACCCGCTCGCGCAAGGCTGCGATGGTGGCGTTGCAAGCGACGAGTTCAAGATCGCTGGCTGGTGCCCAGGGCTACGACGCCGGCGTTTTCGCAATCGAACGGGGGGTGCCGATGAGTCATCTCCATCGTCTTCGCTATCTTGCGATCGCAGACGAATAATCTCTGATTTCTCCGCGTTCTGGTGAATGCGACGCAAACGCTCATCGCGGCAATAGTTCTTGACATAACCTTGAATAAATAATTCATCCTGCTCATACCCAGGAAGTATGACACAACGCAATGCCCGAAATTTTGTGGACACATTGCGAGCCGGAAGGGGAAGCTGCAGGAGACGGAGTGCGCCTTCGCCCTCCAGCTCGGTGGCGATTCGTGTGACAGAACGTATGTCAATCATCCCTACGTTGGACGCCACGCTTGAGATTCCTTCGCCACCGTCATTAGCGGCGAGCTGCTTCTCCATATTGAACATGCTCGCCCTCAACGAGGATATGCTGATTATCTTCTCGCTGCTCAGACGCATGAGAATATGGTCTCGCCGGCGTTTCCTGGTTCCCTCAACCTCGAGATTGCCGAGCGCCACCTTCAGCGTCAGGTTCGCTCGCACCGAGAACGTCTCCTCCTTGTGCTCACCGTCTCTAATTGCCACGCGTTTCAACCTGGGATCCAACTGCAAGTCGGGGGCGCCTTCAGTCCCCATAGAGTCCCGAGTCGTCTCGAGTGGTGGTTCGGCGCTCGTGACTGCCTCAACCTGCTGCGGCGAAAGCGTAGCATTGAGGTTGCGATCATCGGCGGGGGTCTCCATCGGATACAACTTGAATGCCTTGTTCTTGCCGAGAATGATCGCCTCCGCCCGCAGACCGTACGTCCCCGCGAGGATACTCACGAGTTTATATGGGAGCTTGTTCCCCGGGAGGACCATCCGATTTCGGAGATCGATAATCGTCGTGCCGCTGTCCCCATTCTCCTCGATGATGCCGTGAACCTGGTTGAGCAAGCCCATCTCCAGGACAATCCCACGTGGCGCCCCGCTGCGCCCGCGCAGGTCCGATGGGGATTTGTATCGCACGCAATTGAGGATCTTGGGCTCGATGGCCTTCCTTCCCGTCGGCTGGAGGATCGCCTGGAAGAACTCGAGCGGGAAGGACTCGTCGCGCTTGGATTCTTGGACGATGTGATTCTTCAGCACGTCGAGATGTCGCTTCTGGAACCCGAGATCACGGCCAAGATCGTACAGCACCGACGACTGCGTCGGGAGCTTCTGGAGATACGCCTCGGCGGCCGAACAGAGGATCTTCTTACAGAGCTCATCCGACTCGAATTCGGCCGATGGATCCAGCATCCCCGGAGAGAAATCCGAGGCAAAGCGGGGCAGGTGCACAATGTTCAGCCGGCGCATGGCCGGCTTGGCGACGATCATCATGCGCTTGACCACGAGTCCGTACGACAGGAGCGTGTCGAGCGAATTGTGGATCTTCTTGACCGACACCTCCCCGACCACCGTGACGAGCTGCGGGACGGTGATGCCCGCGGCCCGCGCGCGGCCAACGGCCTCGAGGATCAGCAGATGATCGTCACCGACCTCGGCGACAATCGCCCGGCGGGGGATGTTGAGCGCTCGGAAGCGGAGTTCCTCGCACGCGACGACGACGATGGACGACGCGGGGGCCGACGGGCGGATGAGCTCCTCGTATCGGATGAGGAGGATGTCGTCCACGGGCACGAGCTCCTGCTGCGTCGCTGCCGCCGGGTTGGTTTTCTTCGTCTTCTTCGTTTTCTTTGTTGTCGCCGTCGTCACCGGGTCGTGCGGCCGTGGTATCGTCAATGGGTGCGTGGCGTCCGCGGCACTGGTCGTCACGATCTCCACGTCCGCGTCCTCGGCGGTTGAGACCGCCTCGGGCTTCATTGCTACATCTTCTCCCACCTCCTCCTCCCCCTCTGGTTGTGTCGGTGAACCCGATTGGGGACTCGCCTTCGCTCGGTCCATGGCCGTCGTCGATGACGAGGGCTCGAGCTCGCCCGTGGGTCGCTTGCGCTTCTTCCCGGCCCCAGTGCCCGGCGCGCGTCGGCGCGTTGGCGAGCTCCGGCCGTTGTCCGCTTTGCCATCGCCGTCTCCGCCACTGCCGCCGCGCCGCGCAACTGCCGCCGCGCTCGGCTCCTCGACGCGCTCCCCGGCGGGGTAGTAGAACGCCAGGACCCCGTGGGCCTGCTGCCGCTGGAGCAACTGCCACACGTGCCGGCGGATGCCGTGGTCGCCGCGGGGCTCGATGGCCGCCAGCAGCGCCGCGACCGTGAGCCCCGCGCGACCCTCGAGCGCCACGTGATCCAGGGCCGCTGCCACGAGCGCCGCCGGCCGCGTCGCCGTCGTCGCCATCCGCATCGTCCGCCTCGGGATTGGAGCTCCTCGCTCGGATGATGCCCACAACCAACGCCCAATGGTGTTCCGAATGGCGACAGTGCAATTCGGGATACGGATAGGGAGCATTACTCCAAATTGGGGACATCGAGAAAAAAATAGAATTATCGCGTATTGTGCCAGAATGGCTACATCCGGCGGATGGTCTGGAAGACAGCGCTGATGGGGCTGAAGACGCTCGCATCCTTCGCGCCCTCGGTCTCTGGGGCCCGCGAGGACCCGGCAGTCAGCGCAGCAAGGCCCCGGGCCACTTCGTGGTCGGGCGTCGCGGACGTTGCCGCACGGGCGCGAACGCGGAAGCGGTAGCAGCCGAGGGGCGTGAGGTTGGTGATCTGCGCCACGTGACTGCGGTGACCCTCGAGGACGGTCACCCACGGGCCCAGTGCCATAGCCTCCTCGGCAGCGGCAGTGGTGGCATCAGCGCCTCGCAGTTCGCTCGAGTCGACGTGGCACATTTGGACCTCGTACTCCAAGGTCAGTGGCTCATGAGGATCATCGGCATCGGGGCCCTCGAAGCCGTCCTCCCACGTGATCTCGAGGGAGAAACTCGACCTTGCGAGGCACGTCGGGGCCTGCGGGGGCACGAAGGCTATCGCGTACAAAAGTACAGATGAGTGTGGCCAGGGAGATAGATGCACGGGCTAGATCAATGAACGTACGGTATGTCCACACGGGGCCGATGGTTGGGGCAAAGAGCCCATCGCCGAGGTGGTTGCGCGCGCGAACGCGAAACTCGTACGCGCGGCCCTTGAGCAGCCGCTCGACGACGCACAAGCCAAAGTCGATCCCGATCTCCTCCTCGACCGTCCACCAGTCCCCGCCGTCACTGTCAATCGCAGCACAATCCGCGGGGCGACAGTCGAGTTGGTAGCTCGTGACGGCGTAGCCGTTGCAACGGGGGACGTCCCACCGTAGGGAGACACTTGAGGCCGTGCGGTCGACGACCCGGGCGCCGACGGGGGGCTCTGGGACCGTCGGCTCAGTCGACCAGAGCGCGGTCTCGGTTGACTTGTGGGGCTCCTCCCAACCGCGGAGGGCGTAGTGGGGGACGACGCGGAAGCAGTAGGCCGTGGCCGGGAGCAGATCCGTGACTCGCGTGTGCTGCGCGGCAATGTCCGTGGCGACCACGTCCCAGTGCGTGTTGTAGCTGATCCGGGCGAGGACCTGGTACCGGTCGATGCGCTCGGTCGAGTAGGGCTTGGTCCAGACGAGGGTCATGGCCCGGGCCTCCCGAGCGACGACCTTGGGCATGTCATTGGTGCAGATGCCATCACTGATCTCTCCATCCGGGGACCACCCGTAGCGGTTGCTGGCCTTGACCCGGAAGAAGTAAACGTGCCCGGGAAGGAGCCCCCGGACCTTGTGGGCCTTGTAGCCCGGGAGGGCCTCGCCGCGTTGGTCCTCGCAGTTGCTCATGGACGGGACGTCGCACAGCACGCCCTCCCAGCGCTGGTCCGCCTCCGCGGGCCGGAGGAGCCGCCGGAACGAGCTCGTCGTCACAGCCGCGAGGCTCCCCGTGCACTGCACCTGGATCGACAGCCGCTCGACCTCGGCGCCGTTGCACGGCGGGAGCCGGAGGCGCATCGTGATGGTGCTCTCGCTGACCTCGGTGATGACCGGCGCGGCCATGGCATTGGGGACGTCGCCATCGGTCACGACCTCGAGGACCTCGGCGTCGGTGCTCCAGCCCACAGTGTGGTTTCCGGCCTCGACGCGGATGCGATAGCGCGATGCGGGCATGAGGTTGCTCACGCGGAAGGTGGTGGACTTGCAGGTCTCGGAGAAGTCGCCGGTGCTGCCCACCAGCGACCATGAGACCCGAAACACATACGCGGATCCATCGGCGCAGTGCGAGGTCCACGCGATCGACAGGGAGGTCGCCGAGACGGATGTCGCGTGGACGTTGGAAGGGGGCCGGGGAGGCGCTGCGGAGGGTCGCAGAGGACACAACAACACGTCAGTCAACGTTTCGCACCGACATCATTGCGTTTCGCGCACAGACGTTCGAGGAGTTGGGCGAGTTTGCGATCCTGGACATCGCTTGCCACGTCCATGGCCAACTGCCCGCTCTGTGATAAGCACCAGTGAGTTCTCCGACAAGCACGGCCCCGATGCGCAAAGTTACCACCGGACCTTGTTCACGAGGCGCATCTCGGCCTTGTTCCTCAGCACCTCCTCGGCGACGGCCTCGCTGTGGTAACGCGCTGCCAAGTGGAGCGTCGAGTCACGGTCCTGTGCGGGTGGATTTTAATCGCGCAGGCAGTCGTCTCCCCCAAGTAATGCGACCTCCGCACCTTGGTCAGGGCATCCACATCGGCCCCAGCTTGGACGAGATGCTTGGTGATCGTCTCATTGGTCAGCGCCGCGGATGCGTGCAGCGCCGAGTATTGCAGGACCTGCGACAGCGGGATCACGACCAGGGCACGCGGATGGGAGTGGGAGGAGGAGAGGGCTACGCACGCTGTGCTTCATGTCGATGGGGATGCCCCCGCGGATGTAGTAATCGACCTTGCCGACATCTCCAACGCCGGCGGCTTGGACAAAGTCATCGACAAGCCACTGGAGGCTGACGGGGCCCTGGATCTGCTTCTGCACGCTCACACGCGGTCCCGATTCGCCATTGTTGGGGCTCGTCGGTGCGGCATCCACAATCCCACGGATGGCCTGTGTACGATTCGAGCGAACGAGAGGGAGGCAGAGAGAGAGAGAGAGAGAGAGAGCGACAATCATCCTCAATGTTCTCGGGCGCCAACGACGCAAGGACGAGGAGAGCGAACCGGATCAATGGGCTCGAGCACGGGCGGCGGCCGTTTCTTGGGCGAGTGCTTGGCCCACGCCCGCAACTGGCTCGTGACCGAGTCCCCGCGGACTCCGCGATCGTCGCCCGTCGCCCGCAGCCGCCCCAGTTCGCGGTGGCGTTGCATCGCGCCGCATCGTTCGAGTGCAAGCGCAAGGCAGTGTGGAGCCACCTCTTCAATGACCAACAGTCACCGTCGACCCCCAAAACGACAATCTGCGACTGACCCAAAACAAGTCGCAAGTGGTACCGAGACCTTCATTCACCTTCTGGTCTTGGTCTCAGGTCGACAAACCCAAACGAGGGAAGAGCCTCGCATTGCACGATTCGCGTAGTCCTTCGGCCACCGATTCCGAGTATGTTTGACCAGTTTCGCTACCAGCCAAAGCGGGAGCGAGACGCGGATGGAGATGGCGTCTGCTCGGCTGGGCGCGAGGGCAGCGTCGTCTCAGCGACAGCGAGTGTGGTTGCGATCGTCAAGTCTGAGCCCGTCATCAAACGAGCTCGGAACGTCAGAGTCGTGACGGCGCACGCCGGTTCCACCGCTACTGCCTGTGTATCAACGCGCGAGGACACGACAGCCGACCAAGCTCCTCAGAGATCCAAGTGGCAAGAGCGGTGGCATGCGATCTGCTCGACGTGCTTTCACGAGCGCATCGAGTGCACGCACTATCCGGAGCAACGCTTGCGGTTGCTCATCGTCGGGCACAACCCCTCCGATCACGCGTGGGAGAGTACGTCCTTCTCCCGTGATCTCTGTGCCGTTCATTCGGCAACTCACGATACTGCATCGCAGGTGGATTCTCGTACAGGTTGGTCGGATCAAGCACTAATTGTGTTCATCCCTGACGAATGACATGCCATTGTCATGGTCGTGATATGTATCAGCAACCCGAGCAACCGCATGTGGAGTTTGCTTTGCGGTCGCCTCTCACCTCTGTCCTGGAGGGGGATCTTGCCCACTGACGCTCATGTCCTCGAGCAAAACAGCATGCCCCACACGCTGGGGGTCGGGATGACCTCGATTGGTCTCGAGGTTTGTATACTCACTGGTGGTGGTGGGTGGGCAGGGCCTCATGATAATGGATGATCACTGGGTGTGTACGTGCAGCCTGGAAACGATGCGGCGTCCTATGGGAAGGAAACGAGTACGTTCGCTGATTGCATGTGCAAGTCGAGCAGATTTCTCATGCACATCGGATGTGCAGTGTCCCGTTGGCGTGTTGACTTCTTCCGCAGGCTGCGGCGTCATGTCGCTCGAGTATGTGCAGCCGAACACGCTGCAGTGAAAGCCGAGGGTGGACGTTGCCGATTGCCCCACAGTCCCATGCTCATTGCCTTCTCTGGCAAGCGACAATTCAGCTGGCTGTTCTCCCCGCCACTGGCGAAAGTCGAGCACTACGGACGCCAGTCACGTTTGCCCCCAGACTGGCCCCATGAGTGTCTGCACGATTGCGAGGTGTGGGTGCTTCCGAGCTCCAGTGGGCGTGCCGCTATGACGACTGAGCAGCGAGCAGGGCCGTATCGAGAACTCGCTGACAGGATGCACGATCTATCGTGGACTCCACTTGTCATCGATCAAGTGGAAGCCGAGCCCGACGACGAGTACAGTGCAGTAGAACAAAGTCTTACTTGAATATTGGAATGTGATTGAGCGCATTGACACACAACTATCACGACGATCACATCTAGCGGTACTAGAACTAATAATTTTCGCCCAGCTCACACCCAACCTTCCAGCCATTGCAAGACTTCAGAGGTAGAGGGGCGTTCGCATGGGTCGGGCGCTGTGCACGCCATAATCACATCACGGAAGTCGTCGGGAGTCTCTGCCGGTGGCTCAGGTCTCAGACGATTGGAAACAACCTCCTTCGCAATGAAAATCTCGCCCAACGTCGGGCCCAGCTGGTCCAAAATGTCCTCGTACACTTGGCCTTGGACCGCAAGCTCGCAAAAGATGACACCAAGGGCATATACTTCAGAAGCGGGTGTGACACGCTCTCCCCGCAATACTTCCGGTGCACGACTGGAGATGTCGCCTTGACCGTACGCACGGTCAGGGAGGCAATGATCTCGAAGTGACTCGATCAGCTCGAAAACATCGAGTTTGCAATTCAGATCCTCGTCGCAAAGGACGGTCCGGCTGGTGAGAGCCGGTGATACTCGAATCGAGTGCTTGGCATGAACAAACGCCAGCGCACTGGCAATCTGTTGGCTCATCTTGACGGCGAGGTCCCATGTAATTTCAACCTTGCGTTGATGAAGTACACCACGGAGGCTGCCATTAGCCATGTGCTCGACGACAACCAGAGCTTCGTCCAGTCCCAATAAACTTGTTCCCAGGAATGGGACGATGCTGGGGTGCCGCAATGGTATGAGCGATCCGACAATCGATTCGAGGCTCCTCGTCGTCGCCGATAACGCTGTGAGATTTAGCCGCATCGCCGCCACCAGTGTACCCTGGTACTCGCCTCTCCACAGCCCATTCACCCCCATCCTTCCGTCCAACGCGACAACGTCCGAGCCGATATCCACTTGGGCGAGGAGTCCACCCTCGAGTGCTCGAATTGATGAGCACCTGCTGGATCGGACGCTCTCGTCGTTGAGGAAGTTATCGCGCTGATTTGTGAACGTGAGTTGACTCTCGGGTGGCGGCTGCTCTCCGTTCCGTCGGCGCTTGAAAGCAATAAAGACCACAACGATCCCGATGCCGCCAACGAGACATGCCACCGCCACGATGGCGTGCAGCTGGTCATTGGAATGCCTCAGTTTTGGAGCCGACGCGTCGAGCGGTGACTGACTTGGTGAGTGTGAACTGTCCGATTGCTTTTTGTCGAGGGAGGGAACAAGCGGGGCCACGGCCTTGACGGTCAGACCTGATGGGATCATTTTGGTGAGGATTACGCATGTTTCGACCGACCAAAGCACAGACGAACATACTCCGGACGCAGATCAAAGTGTCGAGAACCGCGACAACCTCTACACAGGTGTCATTTTTCGCGACTGGGGCCGTGATGTTGGACATCACGAGGTGAGGAATGGCCTTGATCGCCGCCACCTCGACGGTTGTGAGGGTGATCGGCTCGAGGAACGTACAATCCTCGAGAATGCTACCAGGAGTTCCACATCATCAATCGTCATTTAGATTTCTGTTGCTTTAGGTTGAACGCAGCATCACGAGCGCAAGGACGTACAGCGTGTTGAGAGTGGTATTTAGCGAGAGCAAGTGCCTGGGGAAACGATCTGCCGTCGAGTGGCGGATGACGCTGTCGATACCAAAACAAAAAAAATCACTTTCAGCATCGACTAGCTCCCCACCCACCAAGAGCTCCCAGAGAGATGAGCCACCGCGACGTACACATCGCTGAGCTTCGCGAGGCTACCGATTTGAAAGGCCTCGATGGTTGTGTGATCAAATGAACTGTGGCAGGCACACACGATCACATTCAATCAACGGCCCCCCCTGATCTATCGGTGGCCGCTCGGAGACTCACAGTTTGTTGAGCTCGATGCCGGGGGGAAGCCACTCTTTCCCCGCAAAGCTGAGATCAAAATTCTCAAACTCCCTGAGCACAAATGGGTGAGGCCCACGATCACCCACTTACACATCCACCAACGAGCGAAGGACTCACAGGATCATCAGGCGCGAGAGCCCGTGGAGGGCGCCGTCTTTCAGCACGAGCGTCGGGCCGATGGGCGACACCTCGTCCTTCTTGAATGACCTGCAGCGAGTCACCCACGGGCGGCCCGGTCAGTGTCTGCTGCCAGTATACATACCGTAGTATTCCACCTCGTGGTCTCTGATTGCCACGTACACTCGCGTCGCCTGGGCCCGGCCCAGGAGCATGATGTCGATCCGCGCGGGCCCGCCGTGGAGGTCAACGTGGGCATTGGCGACCAGGTTCTGCAGGTCCGCGATGGGGTTCTGCCAGTGCTCAATCACCCAGTGGTCGGCATTGGCCATGGGCTCGAATGCGATCCGCGGGCTCTGCTCGTTGCCAAGGTGGGCGATCTCGAGGACGTCGATGGCGGGGGCATCGGCGGCCGCTGGGCTTTGGCTATTGCTGCCGCTGCCGCTGCTCTGGACGAGGGCAAAGTGGCTGACGGGGGCGGCCGGCCCGGGCGGCGTTGTCGACGATGGCGAGGGCGCGGGCGTCGGGGACGAGAACCAGGTGCTGCCCGCGTGGCTGTCGGCGTGGACCCCCGCGGGGTCGTACGGCCGCTCGGCCTCTTCATTGCGCGCGGGGATGACGCTCGGGGCCGAGGTCACCGGCGCCGGGGAGCCGTCGCTGTCGTCGGTCGTTGCCAGCGTCGTCGTCGCCCCGAGGAGCACGAGCAGCAGCGGCACCAGCAGCGCCGCCGTCCGGACGATCGCCGGCATGGGCCTTCAAAGCGGTCAAGCAACAAGTGCCCGAACGTTGACGATGTGCAGGTCTGTCAAAGTGGCGGACGCGCTGCATCCAGCAGCCGGCGCAGCGGAACGACGGAGGCCGCGAGGGTCCAGAGGTCCAGAGGTCCAGAGGTCCAGGGACAAGGGGGGATGAGTGTCGGAAGGACAGACGGAGAGACCACGACGAACGGCGGCGCGATCGGCGACCAAACGGGCGATCGGTGACCCGACCCGGTGACCGACGGTGCTGGGGATGATGACAAAACGCGAGAGAGCGAGAGAGAGAGAGAGATACCAGCAGACTCGGACCGAGGATGAATGCATGTGCATGCAGAAGCCCCATGGGCCGCTGGAGGTTCGTCCGGTTGGAAAAATCTCAGCATTCAAAGGCACATATGGACGTTGCGGTGTCGCCCCCATACTCTGTCCAAGACTATTGTTCGGAGGAGGCCACTGTCAATTGGGCGCGCCATGCGCCAGATGGCCGCCGGGGTCACCACTCGAGGGCGCCCAACAACATGGGGCTCATGTGGATGACAGGACAGGCGCTCAATGAGCTCCTCCGTAGGCCCTTCAACAAGCGTTGTCTCAGTACATAACGATCCCCAAACAGCCCACAAACGAGCAAGTGAAGCCAGATGAGGTAATGGATTTGATGAACTCGGACCATGTGGTGGGCAGATGGTTTGATTGTGGAACTGCCTTGATGTGGATTTGGAGAGCAGTGAACTGATTTAGTGCAAGGGAACGCCCGTAGAGGCGCACTATTCCGAGTAAGCGCTCTATAAAAGATGACAGCTGTACGACCCTTTGAGTTGGTGGCCATCCCTGTTGCAAAAAGACACCCTGAACGAAAATGGCCAGTGGTCGCAACACCACGGCGGTGCTCGTCGGCGCCGTCGGACTCGCAGCAGGAGCCGCGCTGGGATGGCAGCTCGCCTCGTCAGACGCGACACTTCGCGGAGCCCGGAAGGCCACCACTACGGACGAGCAGACCAAGGACGAGGTGATCGCGGCGCTCCGTGAAGAGGTCAATCGCCAGAAGACCCTGCGGGCCCAAGAGCGCAGCGGGCGGACCAACGCCGAGCGCGAAGCTCGGGAGGCCATTCAGCGCGAGCAAGAACGCAGCGGTTACAACTACCAGAGTATCGCTCATGTGCAGTCGTGCTTTGCCGAGCGCCGGGGGACCCCGCGACAGAGCACTCTGGTTCCGGCCGCCCGAGGTCGCATCAAGTTTCGCACCAACATCCCCCCGAGCTCGCTCGAGTGCCTTGACCAGTTCTCCCACCTCTGGGTCATCTTTGTGTTCCACGAAAACACGAACGTGGCCAAAACCAAAAACTCGACGTTCACCGCCAAGATCGCTCCGCCTCGGTAGGTGCTGTCGCCACTATGTTCTGGGCAACGGCTGCATGAGGAGCTGACACGGTTCGCCAATTCCAGCCTCGGGGGTCAAAAGGTGGGTCTGTTTTCGACGCGCACCCCCCATCGTCCCAATTCCATCGGCCTCACCGTTGTCAAGATTGAAGCCGTCTACGGGTTAGTGTGGCCTTGTCTCGATCGACCGTTTGCACTCCTTTCCTCATCCGCCGTGTTGCGCAGTCGCTATATCGAAATAAGTGGGCATGACCTTGTCAATGGGACACCAGTGCTTGATGTCAAGCCGTACGTCCCCATGGATTTCGTGTCGGACCATCGGTGCCCGCATTGGGTCACCGATCAATCCGATGCGCCACCAAAGCCTGTCGAATTTGACCCAGTGGCTCTTGAGGCCCTGTCAACGTTGATGATGGACAAGAAGTCGCGCTTTTACAACTCTGTTGAAGACATCAAGGCCGCGATCGAACAGATGCTCGTTTTGGACATCCGCAGTGTACATCAAGGTCGAGGAAAGGCTGCTGAAGAGCAGCAATTCATGTGCCGCTTTGACTGTGTCGAAATTTCATTTCAGACATTTGAGGACAGAATCGTGGTGAACAGTTGTTCATATTACCAATCAACATAAGCGAAAGCAATTTTCTCGCATGGCCCTCGTGTACGGTTGCATCAGTTCACTGGCTTAACGTGCTCGACTTCGGCATCCTTGATTTCCTTGTCAAGTTCCAACCACGATTCATTGAACAGTTCACCTGAGATGACTCGTTTGGCCATGTCCAACTTCGGTTCCTTGTGCTTCGGGTTGTTGCACAAATCAATGGTCTTCGCCTTAGCCTTGGAATCATCGCTGCACCAAGACTCGCACCACAGCCACTCCTGGGGCAAAGAATGGATCTTGATTTGATGCTGGGCGTAGTTGGGCAAATCTTGATCGAGGTTGGAGAGCGAGTTAGGATCGGCACTGAGCTGATCGTATATCGCACGAAGCATATCACCAGCCGCCATCTGACGGAACAATGCAAGATCGACAACATACAGAGCACTGATATGGTACGGACGACCACGCAAGTGATCCTTCCAGTAGCCCTGTCGCCAAAACTGGAACCCTACGTTCCTCGAATCGCAAAACGGCGTGTATCCATAAGGAGCGCCATTCAGATCCATTTCCCACAGTTCTTTCAGATCTGCTCGCACGACTTGATCAGCATCAACATAGATTATCTTTTGGACACCAAGTGGGAACAAAACGTCAAGAAAGAGAATCTTGTACCCCCAAATGATTCGCTGCTTTTGAGTTTGCTGGCGCAACCAGTTTGGCCACTTGTAGGTCACCAGGCGAATGTCCATTCCAAACTTTGCTTGGAGCGCAGGGATCGAAGCCTTGAAGTCGGGAGACAAAAAGTTCTCCAGCAACCAAAAGGTGACAGGATTTTCCGTACGCTTGAGGACACTGAGCATCATAATCTTCAAAAACCGTTCGTAAAGGTGACCCGATGCCAGCGAAAACACATGAATCGTTTCGCCAGTTCGGCCGACATTGGTTCCAAGTGTTGACACCAGTGCTTCGGAGTTCCCAACATCAGACGGTGCCGAGTCTGCAACTTCACCAATACCCAGCATCGTCTTCACTGAATTCCAACCCCAGTCAAAAATGGTCTCTTGATCAGATGGTGAGCTTGGATCCGAGTTTGCCGCAGGTTTGCCCTTAGCTGATTTGCTTGACGGGGCGAGGAGATCAACATATTCTTTTCCGGGACGCTTTCGCACCAGTAACTGTTCAATGTGTGAGCTGAAATCAGTCACCAATACATCAGTGGAAGGTAATGCCATGTCTGTGTCCCTGTCGACAATGTCAAACAATTCGACCGCACGACCACGAGCGAGGTGGAGGTTCCAGACACCGGGAGTCGCTTGCAATTGAAAGTATCCAAGATTCTTCATGACTAATGTGTCGCGATGAAGTCTCTCAGCACCAACATCTCGTTCCAGTACCAATTGGAGGCCGTTTGGTGGGGCATATTGATCGAATGTTTTATCCCGGCATTGCCCGTAGACGAGCAAACTCTCAAGGCAGAATGCAGCCGACTTCACGGCCCGCACATCGGCCGCACTGTCAGGGTCAACACGGAGATTGTCCAAATCATCCGCAGTTTGATGAACTTGGACGTTCCATGCTTCGGGTGTGTCAATCTTCATCGTGAGAATGGGTTTGATCGGCAACTTGCGGAACGTAATGCTTGTCAATCGAGCTGGCTTCTTGTCAAATAAGTAGCGATAGAAGCGCTGAAGTGGGAACTCGCTGTAATCGCTTGCGGGAAGAATAACCAGCTCAACCGAGGCATTGAGCTGGTTTCGAAGCATAACCAGAAGAGAACTCATGCGTTGAGCGGCTTCCGAGAGTGGGTCCACATAGGCAACTACATGCAAAGCTTCATCACCGGGAAGCTTCATCGAAATCAATGAAGAATCCCCGAATTCGAGCCCAGCGTACCGCTCGGTGGCTCTGTAGTCATCCACCATTGCACTTGCCTTCACAATCTCCGTGCTTCGAGCGTTCGCTTCTTCAGCGGTGTACTTTGTACTTCTTTTGATAAAACTCTTTGCAATTGGTTGACTCCGATGCTTCATGTCGAAGTTGATCAATGCTGCCAGATCTTCAGCTGAAATTGCATGTGTAGGAAGATCAACTCGGAATCCATTGAGATAAACGCATGCAGATGAGTGATCAGGGCGGTGATTCAACGCTGCTTTCAGCTCATCCAACGCCGATTTTGCAGTGGACCTCAGTGCTTCGCCGGCGGAATCTCTCAATATTGTGTGGATTTTTGCAAGGATGACATCATTTGACCAATCAGGAATCCGTTCAACAACCCCGGCAACCTTCGCCTTTACTGCCTCCAACGTCTTCGCTTTCGCGATCGCTCCCAGAACTTCCGCAACTACCTTGATGTGAGTCGCGTCGTCGGAATGTCCAACTTCATGAAGTACAGCAGCTGCTAGTTCACCAAGCAACTCAGTTTTCTTCTGCATGGAATAGTGGATCACACCAACTCGCATCGAGCCACCAAGATCTTCTTGTGTTGCCTTCACAGCCTCGTATACGTGGGCGGCATGTACGGGAATTCCCAAATCTGCCACAAAAAGGAGTGATTGCTTCTTTGGCGTGGTAATGGAGTTCGCCTGGTGAAGATACGTGACATGTTTGCGCACCAGAGTTTCTAACTTTTGGTTTTCATCATTTGCAAACAAATGGTTCGGAGACTTCTTCTCACCGTTATCCAATTCCTTGCCGCTGAAAATTGAAAAATATGCTGGGTATGCTTCTTGTGCCGTCAGGAGTTCGCTCACGAGGTCGAGATCGCCCGATACCTCTCCAGTTCGTGCCATTGCTTGGTACAGTCCCTGATCGCGGCCAAAGTGATTCATGATATCGCTCTGGACATCCAAATCAGATTTCAGGACGCCATTGAAAAGGGCCGACTCAAAAGGCAAATGCTTCTTCCCAATAAACACGGTCATACTCAACACTTCCTCGTCAAACTCATCACTTCGGAGAAGTTCAAGCGCAATCTTTTCATACTTCCCCTTTGAAAATGAACCACCGGTTGCATCCAAGTAGCAGTTCATGAGATTTTGCACGGTCAATTCACCGCTTTCATCAGCAGCTCCTTCGATGAACGCTGCGACGACGCGACCAGTCATTTCACCCTTCTCAACAGCACCCTTGGCTTTTGCCATCACGAGGAATTTGGCAAAGTGCCATCCATTCGCTCTGTCAGTAACATCAGCTGTCTTGTACTGGGTTACCAATGCAGAGCGCTCCTCTGCGCTCTTTGCTTCGACGAGCTCCTTCGTTGACATGAGCATGCCCCACTGGATTGGCGCCCCGCGCATTCGCAAGAATGCAATTTGGGTCAACGCTTGACGCCCATGAGGAGACGTCGGGTCAAACGCCAGAACGTACTCGTACATATTCTTGCGGATAAAAATCAGGTTCCATGCAGGCCGTCGCAGCGCGTCCACGTCGTCGTTCCAATCGTGGGTCAAATAATCGGTCTCGATATCATTCAAGTAAAGAGGGGCAGTCCCATCGACGGGTCCGCGAACTCGAATTCGCACGACCCCACCGTCTTCCTTGGCTTCCCGAACACTCGATAACATTCCCTCACGCTCATCCTTTGTCAGCGGTAGAGCCGCAAGCTTCTTCGCCAAGAGCCATTCAGTCTTCAACGTGTTCATAAAGTCGAAGATATTAAAGGAGCGTTGCATCGGATCGACAGGGATACCGTTCAGGAGGAAACGGTTGAGCAACCCCATCTGTGTGGCCTCATGACGCCGGTGGTCCGCTTCCACACGCAGTGCGTCGGGAAGCGACTTCCGCGTAAATGCGAGCTTCTTGGCGTGCTTCGGAAAGTCTTGAGAAAGCACACGCAGGCGCTTGAGTGGGTTCTTGGCATCCAGGATCTCCTTAGCGGCGGCGATCCCAATGTCCTTGAGATGCCAGGCCTTGATGTCATTGTCCTGCTCGTGCTTCTGGATCAACTGATTCCGGATCGCCCGTAGCTGCGTCTTTAATGGAGGATGGAGTTTAATGAGCCGTGAAAAGTAAATGCCGTCAACATCTTCCTCGTCCGAGCCCTCGTCGTCCTCTTCGTCCTCGTCATCATCTCGAAACTCCTCTTCTTCCTCCTCCTCGGGCTCGGAAGCTGTATCACCCCCTGTCTTCTTGGAGTCGTCGATGGTCTTATACTCCATGTTCTTAATGTCCAACGAGATCCCATAGCCTTGCAACAGAGTGTCCAACGTCGAGTCCTTGGGGAAGTGGCGGACGATGTAGGCGATGTTCCCGGCTGCCGCCATTGGCTCCAGCACCTTGTGAAACGCGGCAAACGACGGAGTGCCAATGAGCCCATAGAGCAGCACTGTCTCGGCCTCCCGCGATGACTGGGGGTGTTTATGATCTACGCTACGAAGCTCGACGTCATGAACGGCGGCGGCGATGCACTGGTCCTTCGCACTTGCAGTCGTCGACGGAGCCGAGGTCAACGCCACCGCGAGTTCCTCCGCCGTACAGGCCACGGCGCGGATGCAGCGGTGCTCCTTGTAGACCAACGCCCACGCTTCGGCCTTGCCATCACACACCCGCGCTCCCGAGTCCAATGCGAGCTGTTTTTGCGCGCACCGCCGACAAATTGGTCAGACACACAGCACTCGCTCCCGCTCCTGGGCACTCGCGACGGTACCTGTCGGAACATCTCGACCTTGGCCGAATACGTGCGCGTCGCGATCGTGAGTTCCAAGATCTACAAGTGCACCGCCGTCAGTGAGTGTGTCGATCTTGGTGTTCTCGGTCATCGTTTTCTGGC
>JAADYI010000297.1:0-21798 GCA_023338185.1 Lagenidium sp. CBS 127285
AACGCGCCCAAGAATGCTACGTCAGGCTCTTGCGTTATGCGCTGTCAATGTCCGCCACCTCGGTCGCTATTCGATCGAGAAGCTCCATGTATTTTACCATTTCCACGCCCATGCCACGGCCCTCGACGTCCTCCTCGAGATCCTCTGGGCCCCGCTCCCGCTCTTCCTCGTCATATTGACACTCGAGGCGATCCCATTGGGTGACCCGCTTGCGGGGGCTGCCCACAATGTCTCGACCTTCATCCGCTCGATCGTCTCCCACTCGATCCTCATCGCCGCGTCGCTGGTAACTCTCAAGCGGTCGTTGCAGCTTCCGGATGTCAAATACTCGATGCTGCGAATTGGAGGCATCTCGATGGCCGGTGGAATCTTGCTGGAACTCACGTGGCTCCCCTTTGCGATCTTGTGGCGCTACCCAGTGCCGTTCCTCGAGCTCGTCGGGATGATACCACTGACTATCCACGTCGTGGGATTGAATTTCCTCCTTGCGCGAGACATTTTCCGCGCTCCCAAACTCAGGACCGTACTCTCCGTTATCGGCGCGCAGGTGATGAGCTTCTACGTGTTTCTGGGACTCTCCATTGTGTTCTCCCGAGTCTCCATTGTCGCCCAGATCGCCATGATCGCCACGCTGCAGATCGTCAAGATCCTCGCCAAGAACCTCCTCTGGCGCCTCGCCCGTCGTCTGGATGACATCTCGACGGACGTGACGATCTGCGTCGTCGAGATGTCGGGTTCGTTCTATCAGACCGTGTGTCTCCAGTTCGCCAACAACATTCCCCTCGAGCTTATCATCATGGCCCTGGATTTTTTGCAGACCATGTACGAGGTCCACACGCATATGGGGCACACGTACCACACGGACAACCGGCGGACACTGCAGACGGCCGTCAAGATCGTCGGCAGCGCGCTTCACCCGGGCAGACTCGAACGGCCAAGTCTTGCGGGCCGCCTGTCATCGTTTTCATCTCTCCAACCGACGGATCGGGGATCCACGTTGCCATCGATGCTAAGCAGATCGTCATCGCGTCCGACCTCTCAGCGGATGATGGAGCATCAGAGTGATCCGGTGCTGCCGGCGTCTCTGCTCCTGTTTGGCCCGCACGTGATCGCTGGCTCCGTTGATGTGACGGATCCTAGTTTGCAAGTGCACCCCAATGTCCTAACACCACGAGAAGAATCACAACCACCGGACACGATGCAGTCCGTTGTGCGCGCCGATTACCGGCAGACGCTCCAAATCAAGTCGTCGTTCAATGGTCCCCGACGCGCATCATGGACCACACAGATACCAACGCTCCAGTGGAAATCTTCGACCAGTTCTCCCCGTCGCGCGTCGTGGACGGCTCAGATACGGCCGAGGCCCAGTCGAGTGCTCGCGACGACCAACCGAAGGGCACGGGTTGCTGCTGCGACCGAGGACGTCGTGGTGCCGACGTTGACCCCAACGGCCCGCACGGAACACCACACGGTTGGCCTCGTGGAGCCGCCAGATCATTTCGAGCCACCGGATCTTCGGCGCCGGAAGCGAAGTCAGTCAACCAAGGACCACCGCCCACCCGCCCTCAGGCGGCCACGTCGTCCTTCGCGACGTCGTAACACTCGAACATTGGCGTACGCGATTGCTGACGAGTCTGAGCCGACCTCGAGCTGGGCCCACTCTGACTCCCCCGCCGTCGCTTCGGGTCCCGTCGCCACGGGCACTACGAGATCTTCGTCGAGCCATTCATCACGTGGAATCGTCCTGCCTCCAACGACCTCCGCAAGGGACGAGAACGACGTCGCGGGGTCCTTCTCGCAGGTCGCAGTCATCGACGGCCTCGTTATCGCTCGTCGGGACCAGGCGCATGTCCTCCAGCAGTCGCTGCAGCTTTTGTTCGCCTGCGAAGTCTTGGTTTTTGTCGAGTTCATGGAGATTTTTGTGCCCGTTGTCTACGGTACGTGCCGTCGTTTTCCCGCATGATATCGCTACTACTGATTGATCCCCGCACTTACTCACAGGCACGTACGTTGGCGTCGCGTGGCACCTGCCGAACGCCCGCTACAGCCTCGCCCTCCGCTCCATGACCCGCGCCAACATGCACGCGACGGTTGCCACCTCCTTTGTTAGCGCGGGGCTCGAGTTGATCTCGTTCCTCTGGCTCGGTTGGTTCATGCACCGCCGCTACGGGATCTCCCCACTGCGTCAACTGGCGTTTGTCCTGCGGCACTACCGTGGGGCCATTCACGGCAAGCTCATCGTATGTTTCATCTCCATCGTCATGTCTGCGACCGTGCATCAGGGCATGGGGTTTCTCTTTTAATGAGGACTTGGAACTATTTCTTTCTATTCCATCGTCGACCAGCGACCGTGAGACGCTGATGAAATGATCTTTTCATTTTTTCTTGTTCATCTGCTGAAATGAATTTCACTTTTTTTTTTGTTCATCATGGATTCGGTGATGTTGGGGGTTCGTCAACGTTCGACCATCAACGACTCTCCGCTGCCTGCCGCCTTGTGACTTGAATTGTACCAATCGCTGGTGATCTGGCGGCAATGGACCTCCGTCGACACCAAAGTGTTTTGCGTGCGGGCCATACAGTACTGTAAACACGTGTGAGCTCCTGTCATGACGCACGAACAGATAGAATCTGTGCTGGGTATCTTGTACAATCCTTGACTCACCCCAAGGTGGTGGCTGAGCGTTCGGGCCATTCCCCCGGCTGTTATCTTCCATGCACGGGTAGATGATTGGCCAGGAACCGCGCCATTGCTCGGACACAAGCAGAAATATGAACGCTCCATCGTGTCCAGGCACCAGGCGACGTTGTCGGGGTGAGGGGGGGAAGAAACCTACCGTGTTTATCGTTCAGGGGATTAGCTCATGACTTGATCCACAGCGTCGACCAAATTTCATTCACACCGTCACCACAGCCAGGGACGTCCTCCTGGAGATCCCGCATCCAGTGTGTGTGTGTGTGTGTGTGTGTTTTCTCGTCCATTCTTGCCGCTTCGTCAAGTCATCGATTGCAATCGTAATCGTGCGCTCCGCCCGTCCTTCCGTCTCTGTTCGCAAAAAGTAACTGGCCACAGAGCAAACTGGGCCACGGCCATGATCGATGGCGCTGGTGAAGAGCGGTCAGCAGCTCGTGTGGGTTCAATACGACCCATCAACGGAACGTGCTCTCATCTTTCCTTGGTGTCTCGGTGCTGGTCGCTCCGGTATTTATGCCAGCGATGCAACCGCGTCGCATGAGTGAGTTTTTGCCGTTCGGGGAGGAATCAAGTGCTTGTGGATCTTCCAAAACGTGTTGACGGTGGTGCTCGCATTCGATGCGGCCGACGGCCGACGACCGATGACCGACCTGGGAGGTCGGACGGATGGTGATCTGTTTACCGACTTCATCTCTCGTTGACCGCCACATGTGTGTGTGGGGTGTGCGTGTGGTTGCGTTCTTGGGCAGGTGAGTCCGCGTGCGCGCCACACGTGCCGAGAAGATTTTCCATGCGCTGGGAATACCCCAAGACGCGTGATTTCTCAAGTCTCGAGTTCTTCTTGTTGGGTGGTCGGGCCCAATTATCGTCAACACTGCAGGTTAAATTGCCGCGAACACGGCAACAACCTTCGAGCAACCGTCCGAGTAGGACAGAGTGGCGGGTTCGCCAGCAAGGGGACGTGCTCTCCGCATGCTGGTGGATGTCTGACACGATAAGGGCATCGTCGACTCGGTACACTCGTCGCACAGTCGTTTCACGGCGCAAGGTCCGTGTGTGGTGCTGTTTTGGGCCGAGGCAACCGATCGACAGGAAGTCCGCTTGTCAGATCGTCCGAACCTCGATGCCCACCGTCCAGCGGAGCTGGTCTGACGGGCCCATTCTCGTTGTGACAGCTTATCCGCAACAGGCCGTGAAACGTAGCAGTCGGACGGCATATTTTTTTGTCCGATGTCGCGAGTTGTGTCGAGTTGAGACCGTCGGAGCGAGCAGCTCACCCTTGGCAGTTTCGACAGGCCGGACCGCGGGCTTGTCCCTGTTCGGGCGAGGGTGGGGACGAGAAGATTGGATGGCGAGAGGGGGGGGGACATCGGGAGCCCTGCAATGGCCGTCCCCACTGTCTCGTGCGTCTCGAGCGCGATTCGCAAGTCGCTGCGTGACGGCGTAGTTTTTTCGTCGTCCGACCACGGAGGTTGCTCGAAGGTTGTCCGTCTGGTTGGCCAGACTAATGGTGACGGAACAGCGCTGTCTCGCAAGTGGCTTGTCGACTTTTGAGACAGCAACTCAACTGTGGGCACAGCAACACAACGAATCGAATCAGCCGTAGATCAACGTCCGGCCCTCAAAACTGTACCTGCAACACGTCAATCCTTGGGCGGTCGGTCCATCACATGCCTCCAGAGGCCACGGGGCCGACGGCAGTGCGATCGCCCCCCTGGCGCCGCATCGGGGGCCCGCCCAATGGAATGCCAAGTACAGTTGAAGTCGTCGACAGTGGTGGTGGTTGTGATCGATGCGACTAACGTTGTTTCGTTGGTTGCATGGACTGATGGCTTGATTGGTCCATTGCAGGCGAGATTGCGCTCGTTTTATGTGGCCACGCGCATACGGTCGAGCAACCGTGTCCTCCCCCTATTCATGATGCGAAACATGCACCAAGTGCAGCACGGAACGAAACACGGGACATTGGTCGGCGATCACAACACGCGAGACCGCAGCGAGGACCCGACGTGCCTCCCCTGTGAGACCCTCTGATTGACGGGTTCCCCTCCTTGAGCCTGCCTCGGTGGTCACCTGCGGCATTCAGTATCAGGGCACAAAACGCTGTCGGACGCCCCCTTCCGGATCTTGCCGACGAGCCGCTCCATGTCCTCTGCCTCTCTCTCTCTCTCTCTCTCTCTATCCCTCTACTGTTCATCATTCTTTAGGCAGGAGGACAACTTCGGTATGCACAAATCGGGAAGATGTGGTCATCTCCGACCAGGTCACGAACAACTTAACGAGGTGTCGCGTGGCATCCTCAGACTCGACAGGAAATGGATTCAGCATCTTGTCCGTGACCTGGTGGATCTCCCCGAGTGTCGGTGTCACAAACAGGGAGGGATAACCGGTCGGCGAGGCCATTTTCGTCGTGAAGAGCTGTCGGAGAGGTTGGATTTAGACAAGTGAAAAGCTGGGATGTGGCGATGCTGACCCGTCAAGTCGATGTGGTCTGGATAAGATCCGTTGTCGTCGGGCCACCAAACCAAAACGCCTCGTCGGAAGAGGTTCCCGCGGTGGTGGAACAGGAGTCGTCCACAGCATCCACCACCGCCACGTGCCAAGGGTTCAGACCATCTCGCACAACTCGAGCTTCTGTTGACGATGCGACGCCTGCCAACGTTTGGTTTCTCTTTGGGCTCATGCACCGCCAACTTCCGGTACCTCGGTCGGTACTCGATCGAGAAACTCCAAGTTTTCTACCACTTCCACGCCAACGCGACTCTTCTCGACGTCCTCTTGGAAATTCTCTGGGCCCCCATCCCCCTTCTCTTCGTCATGCTGGCGTTGGAGGCAGTCCCGCTAGGCGACCCACATGCAGGAGCTCGTCATAACGTCTCCACCTTTATTCGTTCCACCCTATCCCATTCGATTCTCATTGCCGCAATGCTTGTCGCCATCAAGCGCTCACTGCGGATTCCGGACGAAAAATACTCGATGTTGCGCATTGGATGCATCGGGGTGACCGGTGGAATCTTGCTGGAACTCACGTGGCTCCCATTTGCGATCTTCTGGCGCTACCCAGTACCCTTCCGTGAGTTTCTCGGGCTCATCCCGTTCACGATCCTCGTGATTGGCCTGAACGTTGTATTGGCGCGAGATGTGCTGCTCGCCCAAGCATCCAAGCTGAAGACTGTGCTTCCCCTACTGGGCTCGCAGTTATCGATCTTTTACGGGTTTTTTGGGCTTTCCATCGTGTTCGCTCTCGTACCGATCGGCGGCCAGATCGCCATGATCGCCACACTGCAGATCGTCAAGATCCTCGCCAAGAACCTCCTCTGGCGCCTCGCCCGTCGACTGGATGACATCTCGACGGACGTGACGATCTGCATCGTCGAGATGTCGGGTTCGTGGTACCAAACGGTTTGCCTCCAATACGCCAACAACGTCCAACTTGAGCTCGTCATCATTACGTTGGACTTTTTGCAAGCAATGTACGAGGTCCACACGCATATGGGGCGCACGTACCACACCGACAACCGACGGACACTGCAGACGGCCGTCAAGATCGTCGGCAGCGCGCTTTACCCGGGGAGACTCGAACGGCCAAGTCTTGCGCGTCACCGGTCGTCGTTGTCGCCACTCCATCGGGGGGATCGAGGGTCCTGGCTGCCAACGATGTTAAGCAGGTCGTCGTCGCGTCTTAGCACTCAGCGGCTGATACAGACTGAGATTATTGGCTCGGTGATGCCCCCGCCACTGCTGGGGTTTGGTCAGCCCATCGTCGCCGGTTCCGTCAATCTGTCGGATCCCAGTTCTCAGGAGCACCCGAGTGTCGTCACCCCGCTGGACGAATCGCAACTTCCAGATTCTACCCACTCGGCGCGGTCCGACCCCTCGCACGCGCTCCAACGGAAGCCATCTCTTGCGCGTCGTGCATCCTGGATGACTCAGATTCGGGGGAGGTCGAATAGAGTTCTCGCTATCACTGCAGATGGCCGTGGATCGACAGTGGTGGTGGGGGCAGCAACAGGAATTGCCACGCCGACATCATATCCTGAACAAGGCATGCATGCCGCCAACCCCTCGGTGCACTTAGAGCCACCAGATCAGTTTGAACCACCGGATCTTCGTCGTGGGAATCGTCGTGGGAACCGGGTGCGGTCGACCAAGCAACAACATCCGTTGGCCCCCGTGCACGCAAGGCGTTCCTCACGAACAGCCAAGTCACCTCCTCGTGGCTCCCGAGCTGCGGTGTACGCTGTTGCCCTTGATTCGGAGCCAACAACACAGGGCGGCTTCCCCGTTGCGGTGGTCGCCAGCCCAGGCCCTGAGGGCGCCATCCAAACAGCTTCATCGACCCAAGCAGCACCACCGGGGACGCTGACCACCCTGCCTTCCAACGTGGGGTCACGCGAAGAGAACGACGCGACGGGATCCTTCTCGCAGGCGACCGTCATCGACGGCCTCGTCATCGCTCGCCGGGACCAGGCGCATATCCTCCAGCAGTCGCTGCAGCTTTTGTTTGCCTGCGAGGTCCTAGTCTTTGTCGAGTTCATGGAGATGTTCGTCCCTCTGGTCTACGGTACGTTTCCCCAATCTATTGCGTGACCCGCTTCAATGATCCACCAACATGATCATTCACGCACACAGGCACGTACGTCGGCGTCGCGTGGCACCTGCCCAATGCCCGCTACAGCCTCGTCCTCCGCTCCATGACCCGCGCCAACATGTACACGACCGTCATCACCTCGTTCATCAGCAGCGGTCTCGAGTTGATCTCGTTCCTCTGGCTTAGCTGGCTCATGCACCGACGCTATGGGATCTCCCCACTGCGACAATTGGCGTTTGTCCTCGGGCACTACCGGGGAACGTTCCATGGCAAGCTCATCGGGTGCTTCATCACGATCGTGCTGTCGGCGACCGTCCATCAGGGGATGGAGTTCTTGTTCGAAGTCTAGTCGGTGACCTGAGTCGCTCTCTTTCAACGCTGTTGTTGTTGTTGAGGCGCTTAGTGAACATTGACCTGGTCACCAGACGGATGAGCGCGCCAGGGAGCTAGGTCGCCGTGGACGTGAGCCACGACGGTCGAGTGGCCATGCCGGGAGGTCGGATGGACTGCTTGTGAGCTTGCCGCATGAAAGCCGTCTCTGGCGCTCGTGCGACATTGCCCAACTTCAACTGACTCCCTTCGAGCAACCTCCGCGAAGGGGTGCCAACACCAAAACAATTGCTCTGCAGTATGTTATCGGCGGCGAACGCAGCCACACCGCGCCGCGCCGATCGGGCACATTTGTGATGAAGAAAAGAGCGTGCGGATTGCTTGCCCGCCGCCGTGGTCCCCCCTGATCTCGCGTGACTGTGACGTCTCCGAACATGGCGCGCGGCAGTGTTGACGGTTGCTAAGAATAATACGCGCTGACCTGGTCCTCCGTGCCTCCCCGAGGTCGGTCTCGACCGGCACGCATCCATCTCGCGTGCGCGTTCGCGGTCGGGGATCCGGCGACACGACGACGACCTCCATGCAGGTCCGCGACGCCAGCGGCGGCGATGAGGACGAGGACCAGGACCACGACGAGCCCCGGGGGCCCGAGGCCTCAGCGGAGCCGCTGCCGACCATGACACCCCCCACGCTCGTGCGGGGCCAGACCCTCCGGGCCACGCGCGTGCAGCCCCGCCTCCCGCCGATGCCCCGGGCCCGGACCCGGGAGCGGACCCCCGCAGAGAACCTGCGGATGCTCTACGAGTGGCTCCTCTGGGGGACGCTCCTGCTCCTGTTGCTCTCGCAGCTCCTCGGCGTCGTCTGGGACGCGTCGACGAGCACGCAGTACCAGGAAAGCGGCCAACACCCCCGCGACGGCGCTGGGCCCGTGGCCCTCACCGTCGACGATGAGCCATACGTCGATCGCTGCCTGGTCTGTCTCCTCCGGGAGCGCCAGTATCGTCCCGTGTACCTCGACGTGGCCCTCGGGCTCATCTCTGGGCCGACGACGGCGACGGCGACGGTGACGGTCGAGGGCACCACTACAATGCGCCCCGATGGCTATCGGCTCCTCACCCGCACAAGCACCGCTGCCGCCGCAAATGCCGCAGTGATCACCAGCGCCCGCGCGACGACCTTGAGCAAGTTCACCAAGACCTGCGATCACTTGGCCTCGACCATGGACGCGATCATCGACAGCTGCGCGGCGCTGGGCTTCAACGTCACCGCCGACTACCTCCGCGTGGTCGTCGGCCGCAACGCCGACACGCTCCTGGGGCTCCCCGAGTCGCTGCCGGTGCTCATCCAGCCCCTCAAGGACCGCAGCAACGCCGCCCCGCGGTACGTGCTCCCCGGCTCCGACGGCCGCGCGTGCATCGTGCGACTCGCCGGCCGCTACGAGAACGAGGCCCAGGAACAAAGCGTGCTCGTGGGCACAGCCGCGGTGGTCGTGGCCAACAAGACGCTCGAATGGCTCGGTCGCGAGGGGCGATGGCGGAACGGCTGGTACGAGGAGATCGATGATCCCAGGACCATGAGGCGCTGGCACGTGGATCTGGTCACGACGACGGCGTCGAATGTCTATGGCTTCACCTCGCGGCAGTTTGATACCCGGGAGAACGTTGAGCTCGCCTGCAACCTCACGGTTTCGTGCCCGCACCTGGTCAAGGTCATGTGGTGGGGGCCTAAGTTCGCCTTCTCGGCAACGTCCCTGGCCGAGACGGCCATTTCGATCTCGGATGGCACGGGCTATGGGCTCTTCCGACAGGAGACGACGATCTTGCGAGTGATCCAGAGCGTCTATGACCTGGAGACATTCATCTCGAACGTATCACTGCTCGTCGTCTACCTCCGGTGGCTCGTGTGCATGTACGCGATGCAGAATGGCTACCGCCGACGGACGACCAACTGGTACCCAACGGGTCTCGGGGGCCTCGCGTGCATGCGGCATTTCCACTTTCTGCTCATCGTCCTCCTCCCACGGCTCAAGGCCACGTCCGCGGCGTTTTGGAGCGTCGGGTGCTACTTTGAGGGTGAGCAAGTGGCCCTCGCCGAGTCGTGGTTCGTCGTCTTCCCGGCCATCTGCGAGTTCATGATCTTGCTCTACAGCTTTCTCAACCTCTTGGCCAAGGTCCTCCGACTGCGAGTCTCCGATGTGTGCTTTGGGCCGTCAATGGTCGCGCTCTGTGCGCTCCACATTGCGCGAAAGTTTTTTGTGACCGCCCGTGATGGTACTGTGAATCCGCTTCCGACGGTTCTCAGCTCGGCGGAATTCACGGACCTCCACCTCTTCGACATGTTCCGAGCGGACGTGGTGCTGCAGATCAATGGCAATGTGCGGTGGCTCTATTACACGAAGGTTGGCATCCTCGTGTTCAACGTACTGCCAATCCTAAAAGCCTTGATCTCGCGATCGGGGGCGAGAATCACCGCGCGAATTCGCGAGTCACCCGCAATTAATCGCTTTGAAAAGGCCATGGCCCTGCGAGTGGGCCACCTCGCGGGCTACGGACGCGTAGATGTGTACGAGGCCGAGCCGAGAGCTTCATTCAAGACCTCAACGACATCCGCCACCGACGATGTGCCCGTCATCTCCAGCTACGAGCTCGTTCGACTCGGATATGTGGTCTTGGGGGAGAGTTACGTCATCTCAATCGACGACTGGCATCTTCTTGTGCTGCTGGCGCCATTCCGGCGGAGCCACCACCCGCCCAAT
This sequence comes from Lagenidium sp. CBS 127285, assembly GCA_023338185.1. Lineage (NCBI taxonomy): Eukaryota > Oomycota > Peronosporomycetes > Pythiales > Pythiaceae > Lagenidium > Lagenidium sp. CBS 127285. Next base: position 10,372 of record JAADYI010000297.1, read on the forward strand.
TTTCGCATTCTGGTCTTTACAATCGTCTACGACCCCGAACACGATCGGCGGTGGGTCTCGGTGCATCCGGAGCTCTGCCGGATCAACGATCCGCGTCTACAGGCGATCGAACTGCTCGAGTTGACCGCCTGGGCCTTTCACTGAAGAGTGCGATAACCAATTTTTCTCTGTCTTTCATAGCAAATGGGCGAGTCTCTCCAGCTCGGCTTGGACGTCGAGTAGGGCGGGACGCAGCTCGGGATCGAACCGGAGACACGACTGAATCAGCGCCCGAACGTCTCGAGGGCACTCGGGCGTCACCCGCGGCTGCACGCTGCCACTGCCGACCATGATCGCGATCCGAGCGCTCGACGGTCGCGGCGGGAGGAAGCCTTCAATGCCCGAGGCGAACGGGGGCTCACACGTGTCAATTTCGGTCAGAAGCACCCCCAGCGAGTAAATCATCGACTTGTCATTGGCTCTGGCCCCCTTCAAAACCTCTGGGGCGATCCATGGAACAAGCTGCACGCGATCGCGGGTCGTCATCTCAAGTGAGGGATCCTTGCCACGGTACACCCCAAACAGGCTCAACTTGATGCGACCTGCAGATGTCACGAGAATGGAATCGGACGACAGGCCGCTGTAATGGATCGGCGATGCGCGTGTCTGAAGATAACGAAGCGGGGCGACGATCTCCATCGCGAGATCGAGCTTGCGAGGCAGACCCGTTCCTTGGTCCCCCCAAGACCAGAGCTTCAGTGTCGGTGGGGTGCTTCCAGGTGTCAGTGGCTGCTGCCGATAGAATCGTCGACGGAGATGCTCGTGGCACTGGCGCAGGCACGTATTGAGATTCCCACTGGCGATATACTCGCAGCCATAGCCAACTTGGCGCTGGCGTTCCCACACCACCCCGACAAGGGCAACCAGGTTCGGGTGAGTCAGTGACGCACAGCATCGAATCTCACTTGCGAAGCGGTCTAGGCACTGGGTGTCGTTGAAAGCTCGGGCATTGAGTTGTTTGATGGCGAGGGTATGCTTTTGTCGGTTCTTGGTCGCGCCCCCCGTGCGGATATCGCACACGGCAACGACCACTCGAGCGTACACCCCAGTGGAGATGGTGTGCTCGCCGTGCAGGCGCAAAGGGTCTCGCAGAATAGTCAAGACGGTGTGCTGACACGACTGATCTGTGCACTCTGATGCTGTCGAGCTTGATTCACTCGACGCAGAATTCACGGTGCTTGGTGTTGATGTAGAGGAGTCTGTGTCGGTCGTTTCTGAGCATCTCCAGGCCGGAATGCGCCGTCTTCTTTTTTCCACATTGACTGACTTGAACTTGAATGGAGATGTCACCGACTTCGATCCTCGTGTTCGCTGGTGTTGGACAGAGGCAATCGCAACCAAGAGAAGCACAAGACAGGCCACGACCGCACCGGCGACAAGTACCGCAACTGGGGCCGCTGAACCCGATGGGCGCAAGTTGGTTTCCGAGTCCTCTGCAAACGGCACAATCGGAGTGCTGCTGGCAGCGGCATTCACCGTTGATGGAAGTGGCTGTGGGGACGCTGTGTTGCGGCTCAGTTGGGTAACACACAGCGGTACGGCCCCAACCCATTTCAAAGTAGAGAGAGGATTCGTGCACATGCTCGCGGTTGGGGCCCAGTCAGCAGCGGACGAAAGCAGAGTGACTGTGTGCTCGAAGAGCATTACATCATCGGCATCAACCTCAAATGACTCGATAGAATTCCCACGCAAGTCTCTACGTCGGCAGACGCAATGTCAAATCGATCAGCACTGACTGCGACAGCAGAGCGCCGTTCAATTACGCACAATTCCACGAGGGAGTTCGGAAATGTTGTGTTCCTGATTATTCGCAGACCATTGTTCGATAGCGTTCTACGTCGCACAGAGTTGTCAGTTAAGCAGTTGAACACGTTCCATGTACGTCATTCGCATACAATTTGGCCAATGTTGAGGGAATTTCCAAATGATCGACGACATCGAGCTGATTCGCCGTGAGATCGCTAAGATGAAAATCACTTCAGTCCACTCCCACCAGGCCTAAAGGGGTCAATCTTGCGCCACGAACATGGTGCGGAGATTCTCGAGTGTCGACAAGTTTTGAAGAGCATTCAAGTGGTTTGACGCCAAAATCCTGATGCATCACATTCAGGGGATCATCAAATCCATACGCTCAAAAACAACAAGCCACACGCTATCACGTACAAGTGCTCAAGGGAAGGTGGGAGGAGCTCAGCTTGCAATACTTGGAGGTTATTCGTCGTCAAGTCACTACATACGAAGTTGTCAGTCAAACGAACAATGGATCCGCCCAACGATAGCCTGAACGTACAGCATCGTTAATCCTCGGGGCCACCTCACGCAAGTGAGGGCCGACAAGCCGCAACCGCGCAGCCCCCTGGTCGTGTATACAGTTCTGGGTTGGCCACGTTTCATTGACCCAACGACGATTCCTCATGGAGCACATACAATGAGGTGATCTCGGACTCGGACAAGTTGGCAGAAATGAGGGGATTCAAGCTCAGGTCCCTGAAGGAACCGTCAAATATCAATGCGCAATGGCATTGACGCGCTCGATGACTTACACATGATCGACACTCGATGGAAGACTCTCAACGTGCGTGATACCCCTCGCCCGTAGATCCAGCGTCGCCGGGTGCCCTACGGCAATCGCACATGCATCCATCTCAGCAACTGTCGTCGATTCCTTCAACAGCATTTATCACAGAAGAAGCTGGGGGCTCATGGCAAAGCAACTCACCGTCAACTTGCGGCCGAATGATTTCTGTCGAGCAGTCGGGATACGTCACCACGACGCCATGGGGATCGACGGGGCTGACTGCGACGGTGGTCTCGCGCTGTCGGTCCTGGCACTTGCTCATCCTCCACCGTAGGCTTCTGCCTCCACCACCGGGTCGAGTTGGGGTCCTGCGCAGTCCACGCGAGTCCTTGTGATACGGGGGATGGCGGAGCGCGCGGGACACGCTTTGGCCAATCTGCCACGCGCGCCGCTCGCCCAGTCCCATGCCCGAGTCCCTGAGACGTTGGGGCCCCAAGAAGCTTCCGCGCAGACGCCGCCGCCGTTACGGCACTCGGTGATCTACAGTCACTGTACTGTGGGGTCCCACCACAGACGAGATCCCAACGCATCTGAGCCCGAGACGAAACGACCACGCGACGGCAGCAGCACGCACGCAATGCGCATGGCTCAGAGCAGCGCCCGGTAGTTGTGCACGACCTGGTCGACCCGAAGAAAGGCCCGCTGGAAGAATTCGTCGTCGACGCCGTGCTGGGCGTATGGGTGGAGATAGGCCCCATGGGCAAACATCCGATGGGCCTTGTCGACGGTGCTCGTGAGCGTCGGCAGGAGGGCCGTCGAGTTGCTGATCAGCGTCGCGGTCTTGTCATAGGCGTTGAAGGGTCGCCCCGTGGCCAAGGCCGTGAACGGGACCAGGCTCCACGGAGCGTACATCGCAGGATCCCGAAACGCCGTGAGATCCCCACTGTCGACGACGTCGAGGGCCCCTCGCCCACGGAGCACGAGCACACTCCCAAGGGCCCGATGGGCCCCCTCCCGGGCCTGCCAGTCGATGCCCTCCTCCAGTGGGCAGTTGGCGACTTGCATCTACGGGCACAAGACGCAGGAGACGGTTTGGATCATCCAAACCATCCAATGGATGTGGGGGGGACGAACGACGTACACGCACGCACGCACGCACCTGCCGGAGGTGCTTGAGGAGCCCCGTCCACGTGTGCGTGCTAAAGGCCTTGGACCGCGGGGGCATCTGGGGGATCATCTTGAGATCCAGGAGCTTGTAGCCCTGGGAAACAACAGGAAGACGACGAACACATCCAAACGGCTATCACCACCACCACCACCACCAGCAGCCGCCACACCCGACGCAAAACGCGCATCACGAAACGTACGGGGTGCACGCAGAGCCCCTCGCAGAGGTCGGCGAGGGGGTACTTGGTCCGTCGACTGCTGCTGTGATCTCCTTCGACGGCCGTGAGCGCCGACGCGAGTTGCGTCGCGAGGACGTCGTTCATGGCCTCAAAGGACGGCCGGGGGATCCCCAGGAGCCGCCGGCAGATGGCCGCCGCGACATCGTTTTGCAAGGCGACGATGCCCTCGCAGGGGCCGTCCTGGAGGCTCGCGAGGGTCAGGACGGCATTGTAGTTTTGGACAATGACCTCGCCGCTCATGTGCGGCCAGACCGCGGCATTGAGCACGTGGCCGCCCCCGCGGCCGAGGCCCTCGGAGCCCCCGAGGAGCCGCTCGGTCAGGTACGACCCCACGCCCGCGCCCGTGCCCCCGGCGACGCTCTGGAGCACGAGGACCCCGCGGATCGCATCACAGCGCTCGGCCTCCTAGTTTGTATTGTTTATCATCGTGTTCGTGCCCATGGATGGAGTGAACATGCCACGTACGCGCTGGAGGAGATCGAGGAGGGCGTCCTCGTGCTGCTCCCCGTGGACCATGAAGCCATGGGCCCAGTTGTTCCCCGAGCCACTGTGGGCCGTGAAGACATTCGTCGGGTCATACGCCCACGCGCCCATGGAACTGGGACCGGGACCGGGACCATGGGTCAGGCGCTGGATCACCCGGGGCTCCATGTCGATGAGCACCGCGCGGGCCACGCGCCGAGAAGTGGACGAGGACGACGACAAGGACGACGCCGTCTCGGGGGGGCGGAAGAAGGGCGACGCCGATGCGGGGTCCTCGGCCGCGAGGCGGTCGAACAGCGCCCGCCCGAGTTGGTTCCCGCATTGCCCGATCTGCACCGTCAGCATGGTCGTTGAGTTTGCGAAATGGTTTGTGTGGTCTCCTCCCCGTAAATTGGGCGTGGTACGCGATGCTAAATTGGGATCGTGGGTCCCATGATGACCGGCTCAGCTCCGTCGTGAGCCAGTTGGCACGGGCCCGCCAGCCTACGCTTTTGAGCGAGGGGGGCGTCGGGAGGGGGTTTCATTTGTGCATGTTGTGGTGTTTTGTTGTTTTATTGTACTGTTGCCCGTCGTGCTTTTTTACAAATTCCAGAGCGCGTGGGGCTCTCATGTTGGGGCCATCGACACTCGTTTTGCCGACTTCGAAGTAACTTGGGGAGTGAGGAGGAAAGGAAAGAATTCGTCACGAGCACGACAAATGTCCTGACAGTTTGGTGCGAGGAGGTCAAAGCAAACGTCGAGTGCGCCGAATATACCTCCCCCTCGTTTCTTCTTCTGGAATACTTCCTGGTCCCTCTTGCCAAGTGCCTCAACAAATTGGGCAGAGATACGAACTACGTAGTACACTGTATTGTCACCACCAACAACAACCGCAACCTTTCGTCTTGTTCTTCATTCTCTTCAGCAGGACCGGTGTTCATCGTTCACTCCCGAGATCCGAATCGCCCGGGAAGCGGCACACACGGCCATCTCGTTCACTTCAACAGTCGCCCGAGGTCCCAATTTGGGACCCACCCACCCAAAAGGGTCCAATGGCCGATACCTCCGCGTCGACTCGAGAACAGTCTCCTTCACACCACCCAGATCCATACCGTAGCAAGTTGGTTGCTGTGCAACATGTAGCGCCAGGATGTGGTGAGGAGGTCGTCGTAATTTTACAACTGCACTTGCGCATCCTCGCACCTCTTCGACCCCTAAATCCACGCGCGGACGTAACCAACCTCTCGACGACACCGTTCCCCCGGCCCAACACGCGACACACGGCAATTTATCGCTCACTGTCCGAGCCCCGTCGCCACCGAACGTCGAACAGTCAGTCACAGCCTTTCCCCCCGCCGCGCAGCGTTGACCATGGCCGCCAATGGCCGCCAGCGCCGCGCTCTGAGCGCCGGCACGGCCCTCGCCATCCAAGTCGGGTTTCTTCTCACGTGCCTCGGTCTCGATCTCCGGGATGTCATCTACAAGCTCGGGATCCTGGGGCCATTTGACTCGGTCACCTGGACCACCGAATCCGTACATATGCTTGGAACCACGCCTATGCAGTCACTCGTCACCTTGCCGTCGACCGTCCGAGGGGCGCCGCTGGTCCGGGACAGTGGCTGGTCGAGCTTTCTCGATCGCTGCGAGGATCTCACCGGTGCTTCGGACTCACCACATGCCCTCGGTCGCAACTGCCTCGTGGCGCCAGGGATGACGATGCCGCAGCTTGTCCTCACCGCGAATCAGCGCGTCGATGCCGTGGCGTGGGGTGCCTGCAAGCTCTTACATATCCGCCGGCGACCGCGTCTTTGCCAGAGCCGCATGGTCGGGGGCTTTCTTCGGCGCTATAGCCTGCCCGACACGGTTTTGACCCGCGACAAGCTCGCTCCGGAGGGCTCGGCGGCCGAGAAGGAGTTATTGATGCTCCTCGGCGTCATTGCCGCCAGCTCCCCGACGTTTGAGGTCGTCTGCGTCTCGGCCGTGGCCCACTCGGGTAAAGGGATGACGACAAACCAGAACGCGTACGAGCCAAGACTCTTTGGATGTGGGAGCCCCAACGTCTTCCGCAGTGCATTTGCCGGTCACGACGCGACGGCACTCGCTGAGCTCCTCGAGGACAAGGCGTGGCTCTCACTTAGCCTGCTCAACATCATGGGGCTGCAGCTCCGCATTCGGCAGAGCGAGACCAGTCGCTTCATTGTCGACCAGACGGCTTCCAGTGCGCTTCAGATCACCGAACGCTCGGAGCTCAGCTTTGCGACGTCGGGGCAGCTCTTTATCGGGATCCTCGTTGTTGATGTATACCTCGTCATCACCAAGTTCCGCAATGCCTTTCAGCTTTTCCGTCACCTTATGCTCGCACAGTTTCGCCGCCGCCGACAGCGCCAGTACCAGGCCGAGGCGAATCCTTTTCGCGAGGCCTATGACATGGGCCCTGTGCAATATCTCTCGCTGCTCACGCGTTCCTCGTATCGAAGCCGTCCCCTCGCGATCCTCATGGCTTGTTCGCAGCTCGTGGCCTGGCAAATGATGATCCCCAACACCGTCATCTGGGACATGTCCGTCTCCGCCTCTGGTCGGGCTCATGCTCTTCTCTCGGCGCTCCGCGTCTGGATTCTCGTGGAGATTTGCATCAACTGGCTCTGGGATCTCTTCGTCGAGTTTCTGGAGCCTGTCGCCTACCGAGTCTCGCGTCATGCCCATGTGAACGTCGTCGAGTTTCTCGCCATTAGCGGCCTTGCCGCGGCGATCACGAGCCCTCGAATCATGGACATTCGCAAGAGCACACACGTCCTTGGGCGTCAACGACTCGTGGACACAACTTCGTTTCAAGGCATGTCGATGGTGGCGAATGCCTATGACGACGACCACGAACTCATTCTCTCCACACGCGTCGTACAGCTTGGGGCCGTTTACTCTCCGTTGCTTCAGGTCATCGGTCTCACACTCCTCGGCGTTGGCATCTACGTTGCGGCCAAAGGATTTCTCTGGCGCCATAGCAAGCCGGATCAAAAGGTCCTCGCCGCAGCCGACGATGCCCACCCTAGCAAGCAGCAGCCTCCCACCTCGTCGGAGTACTCGCGGCTGGCCCTCGAGCGCCTCTTGCACCTCCCCATTCGCGCCAAGAGCCTCCTTCGAGCCGTCGCCGAGATGGAAATCGAGCACAAGGGCCGCCATTATGTCCACCCATCGGTGTACCTGGACTACGGACTCTTCGTCGATCACAAAGACAACCTCTGGGACCGTGTAGGCTTCCTCGCGACGATCCCACCGTCAGTTGATATGGCCACCAAGACTCGCCGCACGGCCTCCATGATGAGAGGCGCCGACACACTCAACACCGCCCTCCAGCCAGTGCCATTCTACATGGCCTTCCAAACACGCTGGGTCGCTGCCTCCCGGTCGACTTATGAACACCAGACCACGATGATGCCACGAACAATCACGCCCGGCGATACCTATGCGCTGGCCACCGCCAAACCTGGGACCTTTGTCGAACCCGAGACCCAACGACAGGCCGGGTTCAACGTTCCCCTGCGTTGATGCTGGGGAGCGTGAACCAAGTTTATGAGCCTTTGGTAGGTCAATAATTTGTTGATAATAGATCCCAGAGTCGTTTCGGGTGCATTCACCATCCCATCTTGGCCTCTCTCTGCGTGCATCGAGTTCCCCCAGTCTAAAGAGACAATTCCGCCGGGCCATCTCCACGGACGAACACCATTATGCCACCATACCCTTCACGGCGCCTGCGCCACAACCTTGCATTGTTGGGAAACGTCCTTGTCCTCGTCGGATTCTTCATCCTGGATATTCGTGACTTGCTCTTCAAGATCAGTTGGCTGGGGCCGTGGGACACCTTCTCCTTCTCGGCGACAGCGGGGGTGGTCATTCCGACAGCCCCGCTGGTCCCCTTGGTTGCTGTGAATCGGAGTTCGTACGGGGAACGCATCCGTCGATCGAGCGGGTGGTCCTCATACCTTGTGAGTTGCGATGCCATCCACGGCCCAACGTTTTTCCTTCATGCATTGGGAGCAAACTGCTCAATTGGGAACGATGGCGATGGCCTTGTCGCCCCCAAACTGTTCATGAGCAGCGGAGTGCGAGTTGATAGTGTCGCCTGGGCGGCGTGTTCGCTGCTGTACTATCACCGTCGTCCCGAGGTTTGCCAAGAGAAGATCGTAACCCAGTTTCTTCGACGATACTATATGGCCGCGCCACACATTCGACCTCATGATATGGCCAAGGCTGGGAGCCCTGCGGAGATAGAGCTCCTCCGGTTGCTTGATGTCATCGGCGCAAGTCGTCCAACACACAAGATCATCTGTGTCGAGGCCGTTCAATACCGTAGCCCAGGGCCGTACAAAGCCGAGCTCTTTGGCTGTGCCAGCCCCAACTACGCCTTCAGTGCTTTTGCGGGGCACTATGCCAAGCACTTTGTCACACTCATGGAGGACAAGACGTGGCTTACCCTCGATCATATCAACATCATGGGCTTGCGTATCCAGATCCGGCAGAACGACCAGAGTGCGTATCATCTCAGCACGGACGACGACGGTCGAATTGTTGGTCAACACATCACGATGGTCAACTTCTCAGCATCCGGCCACCTTTACAACATTCTCGTCGTGATCGATATTGGACTTGCGCTCATGCATGTCCTCAGTGCCGTTGAAATCTTCCAGATGCTCTTGCTCCCACGCTTTCGATTCGCTTCCAACAAACTCACCACCAAGATCGACACATCCGACTTTGGCGACGGCAGCTACTTTTCGATGTTCTCCAGGTCCTTGTATCGGAGTCGTCCTGTGGTTTACTTGACGCTGGCCTCGCACCTGATCTCATGGCCAATGATCATCTCCAATGCCGTCATCTGGACATGGAGCATCTCGGCTCGTGGGAAATTGCAGGCGTATCTGTCGTCCATTCGCGTGTGGGTGCTCCTGCTCATCGCGTTCAATGCCTTGTGGGACCTCGTTGTCTTTTGCCGTGAACGCTGGGCGTGGCTCATCGCGCGCCGGACGTACATCACCACGCTCGAGCTCATGGTCATCGGGGCCATCATCGCCTACTTGAACCGGGTGAGCATCTTCTCCATTGGCGAGAGGAAATACGCCATCGAGCGCCAGCGACTCGTGGATTCGTCGTCCTTTCACGACGCCACGGGCTTTGCCAATGTCTACAACGACAACCAGGACTTTGTCTTGACGACGAGCCTCCCGGTGCTCTCGGCGGTGTACCTCCCGCTGTTCCGAAGCATGGGGATCAGCCTCGTCGTGCTGTACGCGTACGTCTTCGTCAAGTTGCTCGTGCTTCGGCTCTGGAATCGGCGGTCGACAGTGGCCCCGTTGCCATCAACGTCGACAGCAGCAGCAGCAACTACAACGGAAGGGGATCCGGCTTCAAACGAGGCGGGGGGTGACGACGACGACGACGATGATGATGAAGACGGCGACGACTATGAGCGTCTGCCGATCGAGGGGCTCGTGGCGATCCCCGTGCGGGCCCGGAGCCTCCTCCGGAGTGGCCTGGAGATGGAGTACGAGCGGGGCGACGTCTGGTATCTCCGGGCGCCCATGCTCTTCGACTATGGGGTCCTCGTCGATCTCCACGGGGACATTCGCACGCGAGTGGGCTTCCTCGAGGTCATCCCCCCGTCCGTGGACCTCACGGCCTACTTTCAACGGGGCGAGCGGTCGTTTTCGCTGCGCTCGAGGCCCCTGCTGCATGATGATACGAATCGCCGCGAGCGTGGGGCCACCATCAACGACAGCGCCGCTACGAGCGCCACCGGCAGCAGCAGCAGCAACAGCAGTGCGGCGGCCACTGCCGGGGCGTCCCCGCAAGTCCCCAAGCGCCGGAGTTCGGTGCAGTTTGGCGGTCAGGAGCTGAGCCCCGAGGCCGCCGCGGGGCGGCCCTCGACGCTCGGCATCGACTGGTCCCTCGTGCCCCGGCCCACGTCGTTCCACGGGGGCGGTGGCGGTGACGCCCGGCGCCGTTCCGTGGGCTCACGGCCGTGAGATCATACAGCGCGGCCTGTGCTTGGAGCGTGTTGCCGACGCGGTGAGTTGAACATGCATCCGTGCTGATCATCGTATAGACCATCATTCCATGATTGAAATATTAATTTGTCTCGTATGGTACATACCCGACCGCCCCCTCGCTTTTTGCCCACCAGCCAAGCCCAGAAATCCCCATAAAGGGCCTTGTGAGGGGGTAGTTGAAGCACGACCATGTACAACGGCATCGGGCTCCGGACGGTCCGCGGGTCGGGGACCAATGGCTACGTGCAGCGGAACCTCAGCTACGTGAACCCCCATCGCACCCGGGAGCGCCTCGCGCGGACGCAGTCGTCCCGCGGGGGCGAGCGCCTGGGCCTCGGGAACCCCCACAAGCCCACGGCCGTGGCCAACCCGGATATCCTCCTCCATGAGCAGAAGCGCCGCATTGAGGTCCGGCTCCTGGAACTCACGATGGAGATGGAGGAGCGCGGTTGCGATGAGGAGGAGATCGCCGACAAGGTCCAGCGCGAGCGCACGCGGCTCCTCGCCGAGCTCGAGGGCCAGGTCGCCCGCGGTCGCGACGCCCACGCGCCGCAGGACAAGGACGGCGGCAAGAGCAGCCACGCGCGGGCCCTCCGCAAGGCCGAGGAGGATCGGCGAATGAAGGACGCCTTTGGCATCGCCGCGGATTACGTCCCCGGGGAGAGCTTTGATCCGGAGATGCAGGAGAAACGCCGTCAGGAACGCGTGGCCCGGCGTCAGCGCGAGTATGAGGAGCGTGAGGCCGCCCGGCAGCAGCGCCTCAAGGAGCGCACGGAGCGCGAGGCCCAGGAGAAGCGAGCGCCGCGCCTCGACCGAAGCCGCGACGGTCGGAGGCAGTCGAGGTCGCGCTCGGCGACACGGAGCAAGCGCGGCGACCGCGATCGTCGCCGTGAGCGCGATGATAAGCACCGCCGCTCGGTGAGTCGAAGCCGCAGTGTCAGCCGTGGTCGCCGACGGGCCC
>JAADYI010000298.1:0-21788 GCA_023338185.1 Lagenidium sp. CBS 127285
CCCCCCCCCCCCCCCCCGTGTATGGAGTCCTTTTGGACGCTCGCCAGCGACGGATCGAGGTCTGACGGACTCTCCCAGGAGCCACACACGTTCAACAATTTTTTTTTGCTTTTTGTGTGCTTTTCATGGCATTTTTCAACCAGCACATCCCGGCACCTGATCATGGCGGCAAATTGTCCAAACCAGTCGTTTCTCATTCTGTGCGTTCATTGGCCCAATTTAATCATTTTTATCCAATACCATCTGTCCCCTGCGTGTCCCCTCACGCGGCTAGGGGTCACGATGGCGCCAAAACATATTCACGGACACCCGCCAAAATGCTCAGCATTGAAACAAACGGTGCGGCGACGGACTGTGTTGTGCTGCGGTGGCCAACGATCCCACTGCTGCTCCTGCTGCTCCTGCTGCTGCTGTGCTGGCACTGGCACTGGCACTGTGCCCTCGGGCTTTTGGTCCCCGCCTCCCTCCCCAACACCCGCGCCCCCGCGCTTTTTGGGGGGCCCGTGGGTTTGCAACTTGCTTGCGGTCGGGCCTTTTCGTACATCAGTGGCCAACTCGCGCGCGTCGGAGCAACGTCGGTCGGTGGCGGGAGATTGCAATTGCCCACTCCCCTCGAGGAGGAAAAGAAGAAACCCCGCCGGACGTCTTTCAACACAACACACTCGCACCCTCCGTGTGTGTTGCGAGAGATACCAAAGCGCGGGAGCCCTCTCGAGTCGTCGTTTTGGGCTTTTGCGCGCGCCCTCCAGTGGATCTTTTTCCCCACGCACCTCCAACGTCCTCCACTCGCCCGTGCCAGTCTTGGTTTTGACGCGTGCCCCCATCAGCCAGCAGCTCAAACACGACAAGTCCCCACGCCTCCCACACGACCATGACCGCCGACGCGCTGCTGCTGTGCGAGGAGACGATCGCCTCGACCCCAACGGGAAAGCTCCCACCGTCGACCACCTCGACGGCGACGCCCTCGGTGGTGCTCCCCCCGGCCCTCGGGACCCTCGCGGGGCTCGGGGTGAGCCCCACGGAGGTCCTTGAGCTGCGCATCCGCCGGGAACTCGATGGTGAGAGCCCCCGCGATGGGCGCTACCTCGAGACGATCCAGGTCCACGGCATGGACGCCGCCTGGCGGGCCAAGATGTGCCGCTGGATGTTCGAGGTGAGAGCGACTCGTGTCTCGTTTTCGAGTGGCGACCCCCCCCCATGGTGCTCGGTGATCGATCATTTTGGACTCACTGTGCGGCATCTTGTGCTCTGTGCGAGTAGACGGGCCGCGCCTTTGACCTCACGCCCGACTGCGTTGGCTGCGCGATCCACTTTCTCGATCAGTACCTCTCGGTGCACTCGGTGGACAAGGTCATGATGCAGCTGCTGTCGATGGTGGCCATGTTCGTGGCCTCCAAGATGCACGAGACGCAGCCGATCTCGATGGAGGAGATGGAGCTGCTCTGTGAGAACAAGTTCACCCGGGAGCAGATGCGGGACATGGAGAGCAAGCTCCTGCAAGTGCTTCGCTGGAAGCTCAATCCGAACGTCGCCATCACCTTTGCCCGGGATCTCATCGAGTTTTTGGATACCAAGGAGCCCACCGCCGCGCTCCTTGAGCCGGTGTTGGCTCTGACGCAAGTCGCCCTTGAAGACTTCGACTCAGTTGGGTTCCGATCAAGTGTTCTCGGGGCTGCGGCCGTGCAACTTATCGCCAAGATCCACGATCCCTCGCTGAGCAGGGCCGTGCGTCGGACGATCGCCAAGCTTGATCTCCCAGTTCAAGAGCTCGTTGAGGCTTTTCACTTTCTCCGGGAGCTCTACCTCTCACACTTCAACCCCCAGGATACGGTAATTGCCGGTCTTGTCGATCTTGTCGACGCCCACTCGGACGGAGATGATCGCGCACCAAGTCCGACTGCCGTGGATGAAGTCTTTGGTCAGGCGAAGTCGCCGTCCAAGCTATCGACCGTGTGTCCGAATTCGCCACCTGCGGCCCGGATTCTATTTGCCGATGAATCCCTCGTGGCCTCGCCGGGGTTGTCCACGTCGAGCAAGAGCCCGTTCACCTCTCCCGCATCTACGGCATCCGTGACATATTCCTCGCCTGCCCTCTCATCGGCATCTGAATCTCCAGATTATTCATCTCGAGCGACCAAGCGGGCACGGTTCTGTTGATCAAGTGGCCACTTCATTTATCCCCGTATCCCTCATGCGTCAAGTCTGGTCAAGATGTTGAGTCGCTTGTCCGGTTTTTTGTGTTGTTCACGGTTCTCACCCAGTTCACGACGCTTCTGCGACGAACAGCGTTCTCGTTTTTGCATGTTTGCTATTTATTCGTGTTGGTCTCGCGTGCATCATCACGCTCCGATCAATCAACAGAAACAACGTATTAATGATATCCCATTTTTTTAAACGATGTATGCTTTCAACTGAACTCCGCATCCTTTGTGCTGTTCTGGAATCAAGTGGAATTCGATCCGGAAACTTGCGACTACTGTCTACAGTTGTATGTATCACCAGCTCATGATACAGAGCACGGAGGAACTCCTTGGCAAAACGTTGGAAGCGCGCGAAAGTATTGGTTGGGGCTTTTTGGTTCTGTTGTGCACCTTGCAAGTTCGTGATGAATAGCAAAGAGATAATTCAACAACGGGATTCGGCTACTAGAGTAACCCCATTCTGCGCTTAGACACCGAGCTCACATGAGCATCCTCTGAGCTCGAGTATCATACAAACATCAAGAAGATGATTCTCGAGAGATACCGGGTGTGCTAGACCAGACCTTAAGCTACCGATGGACTTCTTCGCATATACTTCCCAGCATGTTGAATTTGCAAGTGGAGGAAACTTACTGCATTGTCCAAACATCTATCGATCTTTTGGAACATGATGACATAACTAGGGGCAAGAACGTCCAACGTCGTATCTCTCTGTCTGGAATATGCCAACAACTCCCTTTTGAACCAGATGAGAGAAATAGTCGCCACGATTCCAGACATGCGAAGCTATCCTGGCGGAAATTTCGATCAATACTACAAAAACGATTGTCTCTCTTCAAGTTTCTAGTCGTTCATTGGTATTCCCAGTTTGTGCAACGGAGGATTTGGATGGACGCCAGGAGTTTTGGAGTTCGATAATGTCCGAAATAATTCGGCATGATGCGACTGAGGGGCTCAGTTGGACTCTGGGACTATCCAGTCACACGAAACTCGCGAATGTAGTCGGTTATCCGTCGCTGCATCTCTCAATAGTGACAACCGGAGGTGAAGGCTGGTTGCCAACAAGACAGAGAGATCCCAAAAACTATAAGCCGACAACGTCGACTCCGTCGTCGCTGTCGTCCGCATCGATACGTGGCCTTAGTCTCTCGTCGTTCGCTGCTGTTCGTGGCCGAGTTCTTGTATTGCTTCTCGAAGCCATCCCACATCGTGATTCATCACACGCCACCTGACATCGCTCTTGCTACACGTCGCAGATTCTTTTCACTTGGTGTCATTCCAACACTTTCAAACGGCAACAAGTCAATTTGCCAGCAGGTATGTTCTTCCGCAGGTTGTCTATAGTATACTAAAACCAAAAAGGTACCGCATCCAATCCTCATCCATTTTGAAATATACCAAAGCTCTTGGAGGTTTGCGACTTTCAAAGGTTTCGAATTTGACCATTTGAAACCTTGCGCGCCCCCAACGATACAGAAAGCCACATGACGACAAGGTCGAAGCCGTCAATGGCGACGGCGACGGCAACGGTGACGGCGCTCGGGACGGCCCGGGGGCGCGACTGGCGGGCCGAGTACGAGCGCCACTGGCGGGGCTACACCACGGATGTCCTCCGGGGCGCGTTTGGGCGCGACTACCAGCGCCACGAGGTCACCGCGAGCGATCTCCGGGTCCTCCGCCAGGTGCTGCAGTCGCTCGGGAGCACGTACGATCCGCTCACGGCCCAGGCCCACGCGTCCCCTCGACGGCGGCGTCCGCCCCCTGCGGCGACAATGACGAAGACCACGACGACGCGACGTCGGGCGTCCACCGCCGCGACCGCATTGGTCCCCGCGCGTCGGCGCTCGAGCGTGCGCTTTGAGACCCGCCGGCGCCGTCGCCGGTCGAGTCACCGACCGAGTTCCTTGCTTCGTAAGGGCGGCAATGGCATCGACGACCGCGACAGCGACGACGATATGGTGGAGTTTCCGATGACGCAGGTGCTGGTGGACGAGGACACGGGGGACGCCCGCCCCCCGCTGCAGGCCCGCGCTAATCACGAGAGCGACGGTGACGACAGTGGCAGCAGCGCCATGTCGGACGTCTCGTACGTCTACCGGACGCCCCAGCCCAAGGCCACGCGGGCCCGACGCCGGAGCAGCCTGAGCTCGGGGACACCGATCGTCGAGCGGAAGCGGTCCCGGCGGCAGTGCTCCATGTCCACGTCGACGTCGACATTCCCGGCCTTCACGCCCCAGGATCTCGCGAGTCTGGACCAGACGCGCCTCGAGAGCGCCTCCCAGAGCCTCCGCCGCCGGCTGCAGAGCGTCTCGCCCATCGGCCGCCTGCGGTTCTCGGTTGACAGCAGCGTCGCGGACACGAGCCGCCGGGTGAGCGGCGCCCAGGACGAGTCGATGGTGCTCTTCGCCGTGGCTCAGACCCAGACCCCGAAGGCGGCGCAGCCCGCCGCACGCACCAAAGACCAGGAACCCACGGACGATTCTCGACGACGGACGACGCTGGGGGTGACCCCACGGCCCCCACTGGCTCGCGCGTTTGCCGAGAGCACGGCCGAGACCGCGGCCCAGGAGGACGAATCATTCGGCGAGATGCTGGGTGCGACTGAAGACGATGCCATCGAGGGCCACGGGGTCGGAGGACTGAACGTCTCGATGCAGTCGATGCATCTGAGCGAGGACGGTCGCTCGGTGCATGGGGATGATCCTGACCAAGGGGCAAATGACGAAGCCCCGACGGAACTCAACGTCTCCAAGGCCCTGGACTTTGACGACGCCATGGACGACGAGGACGAAGACGAAATACCCACAACGTCCAAGACGACTGGCAGTGACGATGCACTATCGCGGGAACCACCAGCGGATCCGATGCAAGAAGACGATGGCGCAGATCATTCTCGTCAGTCCCCCAGAACACCCACAAGGACTCGTCGTCCATGGCACTGGAGCGAAGTCCAAGTCGGCGAGACCGAGCCCGTGGATCCGCCACTCCCCACGCCGGAGGCACCAGAGATCATCGACGTTGATGACGACCCGGGCCCGGAGCCCGAAATCATCGAAGTCGATGACGACTTTGGAGATGGTGGCGTTGCAGTTGACGAGATCGTCGAGAACACGGACACCATGGATTCGCACGGATCGACGACGCACGGCGATGCGCTCGAGGCTCTACGGGAGAAGCGCCTTCAGCGAGTCGGTCTCGCGCTTTCGGGGGATGAAGACGATCGCAGGCGGGGTCAGGAACAACAAGAGGAACGTGTCGATTCATGCGAAGAGCCGCCACCTCCGCTTGAAGCCTCCTCATCTCCGAACTCGTCACCCGGTCGCGACGGCTCGGCCACGTCCACGACGTCGACGACGTCGTCGTGTTATTCGTCCTCATCGTCCTCGCTCACTCGACGAGTCTTCCGGACCAAGCTCCCACTGCCCGTGGAGTCTCGATTCAGCAACGTCGATGAGCGCCGCCGGCAACGACGGCGGAAACTCCGCCGCAAGCTCCTCACGCAGTATCCATTCGGCTCCCCCGAGTTTCGCGTCGAATTGGCCCCTTACCAGCGCGAGGCCGTGGAATGGATGCACTATCGGGAGCAATTCCCCAAGCCACTCGAGTCGTCCGCCACAGCATCGAGCAGATCGACGGTCCGAGAGCGAGACAGCTTCTACGCGCGCGTCACGGAGCGAATGCGCGGTGGGATCCTCGCGGACGAGATGGGCCTCGGGAAGACGATCTGCTGCATTGCCCTGATCTGCGAGTCCCTCCAGCGGGTCCGTCGTGAACTCGCATCGAGCGGTGGTCCCACGGCTGCGGACGACGATGTGATCCCCCGGGTCAAGCCCCCGACACTGATCATCACCCCATTGTCGATCCTCGGGCAGTGGGAGCAGGAGCTCCGCTCCAAGACCAACCTCAGTGTGATCACCTACCAGGGGCCCACGCGCAAGTCCATTCAGAATGTCATGGACTTTATGGGCGTTGACGTCGTGCTCTCGACGTACGACACGCTGCGGCTCCAGGAGTGCCGGGTGTACACGGCGAAGACAACGACGACCGCAGACGCCGAGGAACGACAAGATGACGAGGCCAATGAGGCGGACATGAGCCAGGAGGACGAGGTCGGGCGGGTCTTTGAGCAGCTCAATGACTCGACGCAGTGGCGGATCTCGAGTCGGCGGCGGAGTACGTCCAAGAAGCCCCTGCTCGCGTCCCGGCTCCACCAGCTCACGTGGCACCGGATCATCCTCGACGAGAGCCACCTGATCACGAACCCCTCGTGCGCCCGGGCCCAGGCGGCCCTGACCCTCCGGAGCAAGCGCCGGTGGTGCGTCACGGGGACCCCGATCCAGAACAGCGGCCGGGACCTGTCGTCGCTCATGACGTTCCTCGGGATGACCCACGTCGCCGCCGACCTCGACATTCGGCAGGTGCTCGCCCGGGTGATGCTCCGTCGCCTCAAGACGACCGTCGACGCCGCGACCGCGGAGCCGATCGTCCGGCTCCCGGAGAAGCACGAGGAGATTGTCGAGTTGGCCTTTGCGAGTGACCTCGAGCGGGCCTACTACGTGTTGCTGCATCGCGCGACCAAGCGCCAGGTGCTCAGGTACTTGACGCCCTCGGCACGAAGTCACGGGCCAGGGCAGGGGCAGTTCATGCACGTCTTTGAGCTCCTCCTGCGGCTCCGGCAGTGCTGCGACTCGCACGTGCTCGTCACGGACGATCCCCTCGCGGAGGTCCACGGGGGCAACGTTCAGTTCCTCGCCGAGTTGGGAACCTTGTCCCGTCACGACGCGGCGCTGGTGCAGCGGGTGAGCGCCGGCGCCCAGGGACTCGTCGATCCGACGCGTCGGCGGCGACTGCCCTCGACCAAGCTCGCGGCCCTGCTCCGGGAGCTCAAGACGGTCAAGCGGCAGCAGGAGCGGGCCCTCGTGGTCTCGCAGTGGACGACGTTCCTGGACCTCATCGCCGATGCCCTGCACGAGCTCAATGCCACGGCCGGGGCCGAGGGCCGGGAGCCCATGACCTTTGCCCGCCTCGATGGGCGCATGAGCGCCCGGGAGCGGGACCAGGCGATCGGCGCGTTCCAGCACCTCCAGACCGTGGACGTGCTCCTGGTCTCGCTGCGCACGGGGGGGCTTGGGCTCAACCTCACGGCCGCGACGCAGGTGTTCATCATGGAGCCCAGTTGGAACCCGAGCATCGAGCGCCAGGCCATCGACCGCGCGCATCGGGTCGGGCAGACGCGGTCCGTGCGGGTCGTGCGGTTTCTGATGAAGGAGACGATCGAGGAGCGCGTCGTGGAGCTCCAGCGGAAGAAGGAGGCGCTCGCCGCGGAGACGCTTGGGGATCCTCATGGGCGTAGTCGTAGTCCTGCTCGGGACGAGGCCCTTGGGATACGGGGGGGGCCCATGCTCACCCGGGACGATCTCCGCGAGCTCTTCTCCCAGGAAGGTGGCGCGGAAGACGGAGACAATCACGAGGGCGATGCCCCACGTACTCGTAGTACGTCGTCGCCGATGGGGATCGAGAAACGAGTCCCCGAGGAGCACGATGAGAGCAACGAGGCCATGGAGGAGGCGATCTGGGACGACATGGAGTGAGCATGAGCAGCAGCGGCAGGAGTCTATTGTTTTTGCTTTTCTTTCTAAGTTAGGACCACACGAGACCATCGCATCGCATCATGGCCACAGGGGGCGGTTTGCCGTTTGTCAATCAGTGGAGCTGGTGGAGCTGGTGAAAGTACATTTGCGGCGAGACGCGGGCCAGCGGCGACGGCAGGCGGCGGTGCGTGGCCTGCGGTGGGGGCGGCGACGACGGCGGGGACCGCCGCCGCGACCGCCGTTCCGGGGACTCCGGGCCCTCGCGATCTTTCCGCCGCGGGGTCTTGCGGTGGTGACGGTGGCGCCCGGGGACGCTCCCACGCCCGTTCGAGTCCCCGCTGCTGTCCATGGAGGCCACCGACGACCCCGACGGGCTCCGCAGGGGACTCTCCGGCTGCTGCTGTGGCTGCTGCTCGGGGCGATCCCGTTGGGCCTCGTCGTCCCCCTCGTCGCTGTCTCGGGTCCTCGACGCGGCGTCCTCGTGCTGGTTGTTGCTCTCGCTTTCGGGGGCGACCGCGGGGTCGCGCTTGCTCGGCTCCGTCCCCGACAGCGACAGCGAGCTCACGCTCCCGGCGTCCACATTGTCCTCGGGGCCCGTCGTGATGCTCCAGTCGCTCGGGCGCTCGTACCAGCTATCGCCCCGGGGGCTGTAGACGCTGCTCTCGTCGCCCGTGTGGTCACCAACGGCGTCACTCAAGCCACCGCTCTCGAGGGGGTCCCCAACAAGCTCGAGCGGCGGTGAGTGCGACCGCTGCTGGTGCTGCTGGTGCTGCAGGTGTCGTGACCGCCGGATCCGTCGGTCAAAGTGCAGGTCGTGGCAGCGCTGATTCCCATAGTGCTCGTAGCGGCTCGACACCGCCACCGACGCCACTGTCGCCGCTGCCGCTGTGGACGTTGTCGTCAGCGTCGTGTCGGTCGAGATCCACAGCCCGACGTTGCTGGGCCGCGACTTCGACTCGGAGTCGGCTCCGAGGGCCTCGCATGTAGCGGTCGGGACGCTCATCGGCAGCGAGGCCACGGCCGCGGCGGCCGCCGACAGTGCATGCTCGCCGCTGTCGCCGTCGGTCGTGGCGCTGTGCGTCGGGGACGGCGACCGCGGATCCGTGGGCTCGTACGCCGCTGTCGTCGCCAAGGCCTCGACCTCGGCCGCCGACGAGACGGTCGGCTCGCTGCTGAGGATCAGCGACTCGGTATACTGGGTCAGTTGGTCGACGTAGGCCCGGAGCTCGTCGTTGAGTGTCGTCTCCTGCTGGAGCCGCGTCTCGAGCATCTGGTTGTTCCGCTCGAGCTGCGTGCTCTGTCGGAGCAGGGCCTCGTACCGGGTCCCGAGCTCGGCGTGGGCACGTTCGAGGGCCACGTACTTGTCCTCGAGGGTCTCGCCCCTTGGCGACCCGGCCCCGCCGTCCCCCGCGCCGGCCGTCGTGCCCAGGGCCGACGACGGATACACGACTCGCTGCTGGCGACTGCCATTGCCGAGCCCCGACGACGCCAGGGCCTCGAGCCACCGGGCGTTGCTCGAGATCATGCTCTCCAACAGGGCCTTCATGTCCGTGCTCTCCTGCTGCAGAAACTCGAGATGCCGGTCAATGCCGCTGAGCTCGAGGCGATGGGCCGATGTGATCGGCGGCGGCGGGTGGGGCTCGTGGTGCGGATGGTGGTGCGGATGATGATGGTGGTGGTGATGGTGCTGCTGCTGGCGCTGGATGAGGTGGCGACGGGTCGAGAACCCATCGCGGTGCAGTGGTGAGGTCAGTGGCGGCGGCACCGACGGCTCGGGGACGATCGACGAGTGGCCGCTGCCGCTGGTGTTCATCGATGACGTCGAATGCGACAGCCGCCGTGGGGGCACCCGGCGCCGGGCCATGGCGCTCGCCGGCCGGAGCCGCGCGATCGGCTCCGCCGCCTCGTGGTCCGCAGTCTCTGGGTTGTCAATGGACTTGGCCGCGGTCGTCTGTGGGGACTCGGGTGAGAGGTCGATGATCGTGAAGCGGCCGCGGACCTCGGTCTTGCCGGGGCGCATCTCCGTGGGTCCCCCCTTGCGCCGGCAAAGCGTCGAGCTCGGGGGCGGGGGGAGGGGGTCGAGATCCTCACGGAGCTCGCCGTCGGCGCTCGTGGGGCGGCGGCACACGGGCTCGTGGTCCTCGTGCCCGCCGCCGCCGCCATGTCCAGAACTCAGCGGATCATCGCCATCGAGGTCGTCGGCGTCGATCGGGAGCTCGGTCACGACAAAGCGCCGGGGATTCCGGGGCCGTCGGCGGCTGATGGTCGTCGTCGTTGGGGTCGAGCCCACCAAGGACGATCCGCCGCTATGGAGGCGCTGGCGGGAGGTGGTGGTGGTCGCGGTGGTCGTCGTCGTGGACTTGGAGAGCATCAGCGCCGGGGACTCGCGCGGGGGCACCTGACTTGGGAGCACCGTGGGTTCACTATGCTGCCGCTCCATGTGCACGAGCGACGCGAGGGAGCTCGACGACGAGGACGTCGGGGCCGTGTCGTGGGAGTGGCGGCTGCTGCAACTGCTGATGCCCGGCGCGAGGTCCCGGTCGTCGTCCGTCGCGACCAGCGCGCACGTTGCCGCCGGCCCCGCGATCGAGGGGTCGGTCTCGGCCGTGGTCGTCAGGTTCATCGCGATGGTTGTGACGACGACGTCGTTGATCGTGGCTGCTGCTGCTGCCGATGCCGCGCCACTGGCGTCAATGCGCGTCGGTCCAGGGCCACGCTGGCCAGAGGCGGGCGCCCCCCAGGGAGTACGTCAGTCGGTCGAAGAGACCGAGGAGGCGAGTAGTCGCTGCTCCCGCTGCGGGTGCCAGTCCGAACACGCCCCGAATAACGGCAGCTCTTCAGCGCTTCGGGGTGTCCAACAGCTCCAACACACAACGCACTTTGGTGTGTTGCATTGCAACGAGTCTCTCCCAATACTGTTGATACCGAGCCGCGAACCGGTTTTTCTTCGTCGGTCAGCACAGTTGGATGTGGGTTCGTGGGAGTGATGGTCGGCGGGTTTTGGCTTGGGGAGGGGTGGCGGGTAGGGGATGCAATGTGTGGGTTGGTTTCTGTTGATGTCAGAGGGGGGCGGGTGAAACGGTGTGGGTCGGGTATGGGTCTGAGTGAGCCAAGGTGAGTCAACCAGCCCATGGTGTTGGGTTTCGTTTCGCACCTAGGACCCTTCATAAATTGATGGGCAATCCGGGTCTCTGGCCCGAGGATACCCGTTGGACCCACGCGGCAATTACCGTAGGACCCATGGGTTCCGTCAAGTTCAGCACACGAGTGGTTTCGAGAACACTCCAACAAACGACTGGCAGCGAGGAAGGCGCCATCCACAAATGGGCTGACGGACGTCGCCTTTGTTGTTGATCGCAGGCTGCATTTGCAGATTCGACGTGCGCTGAGTGCGCGCTTACATGTGTATGTTGGTCGGGTGATCTTCTGCGATCAGCGCCCACCAGCTCCCAACTGGACTCTCGGCCGCATCCTTTCATTCACAGGGGGATCCCGGAGTCGTGCTTGTTTCGCCCCGATGGCCGGCCGCGCTTCGTCGCGGCCCTCGTGTGCCGCTTTCTGTAAGGGAAACGTCGAAGCAGACAGTTGAATAGCAAAGTCTCGGTGTCGAGCATTTGGACCGCCTCGTGCCCTCGGGTGCGTCGCTGGAAAATTTGCTCCATCGATTGATGGCTCTATATTCCCACTCTTCTGTGCAAGTCACTTTGACCATGATGCTGGAGAATAACCATAGAGCAGATATGTCCCAAACTCTACCATTTTGATGCATTGCATGTCGTAGCTGTGTGTGTGTGTGTGTGGTTCATGCTTTGGTCGAAGCACCGCTCATGGCGATATCACGTGGAGGGATTAATTTCGCCTTGGATCATGAGTGATCCTGGTTTTGCGCATGCGCTGTCGAAAATAGATGGCTCGTACTGCACGCTGTTGGAAACTCTGTCCATGATCACGCGTATATACGCGGTCTCGCGAGTTCCTGCGCGCTAGTCATGGGCATCTGCGCGAGCTTCCAGGCCCACCGGGCCGACCAGCGGATGGCCAAGACGTTGGCGTTCGTGAAATGCGCCTACGCCGGGGACAGCGCGAGCCTCCAGCGGATGCTCCGTATCGATAAGATCCACCCTAATGCCCAGGACGTATGTTGATGGAGCGCCCGCAACTTGCTGTTCAATCAACGGGTTTGGGAGTTTTCATGACCCTTTGCGTTGTCTCTCTTTTGCTGTGCATTAGCGTTTTGGCATGACGGCGCTCCACTGGGGTACGAGACTTTTTGCAATCTTGAAAACTTGATGTTGCCACGCATTCGAAGTCTCGTCACGATCGCCTACGCCCAGCGGCATACGGCGGCAAGCTCCTGTGTGTCCAGGAGCTGCTGCTCGCGGGGGCCTCAGCGGCCATCGTTGATGGGAATGGGCGCAACGCCCTTCATCACGCGTGTCGGAAGGACCATGAGGACGTCGTGCGGTTCTTGATCGTCGATGTCAAGATGGACCCGAACGCACGCAGTGAGAGCAAGGACACACCGCTGCACAAAGCAGGTCGGTTCGATCGCCTCCGGGCTTGTATTCTCGCATCGACAATGTGAAGTGACTCCTGAACACGGGGACGCTAGTCTTTGGGAAAAGCATCAAGAGCGTCGAGGTCCTTCTGCAGCTCGGAGCCGATCCCACACTCCGCAATGATGTGAGTGGACGCTTGGTTGACGTCACATGTGCCACCACAGCCACTTACAGCTTGTTCGTGCTCGCGCAAAGCAAAATCGCACACCATTGGAGGAGCTGGAAGCGGACGTCGGCAACACGCGGGTAAGAAGCTCGCCGTGGTCATCGACAGAGAGACGATATTCGTCTTGGTGATGATGGGATCATTTGTAGGATACTCTACCTGAACCAATTCCGACAGCCCGAATGGATGAGGAGCTGGCAAACTGGCGACGGGATTTTCGCACCGAAGTCCCCACGAAAGCGAAACGAAACTCGTTGGAGGGGCTCATGCCCTCGAATTTCGCTCTCTTTAGTCACCACGGCGACACGGGGACAAAGTACGCGTCCACTTCCTCCTTGCGACAAGTCGAAAACACGCTGGTGACGAGTTTCCGAGCACGTGTGAGTGAATTCTCGGATCGATCGTCGCTTGGGGAAGCGGCGTCTCGGCCATCATCTGCGCAAGGAGGCGCTTGGGCAACGCCGTCAAGAAATTCTTCTGGGTCGTCCTCTGTCCAGGTACCATCAAGTGGTCGCCGTGGCTCTGGCACGACCGCCATTGTTCCATTGAACCTCGAGGGCCTCCAGCGCTCTGAGTCCACGGCTTCGACTCCAGCACAGAGCACGTCAAACCGAATACCGTCGATCCGAACTTTGGCGGAGTCTGGCCGACAAAACACATCTGCGCAGCTCGGCCGGAAAAGTCTCAAATATGCCGGCAAGCGAGTCATCATGCTGATGCGAGTGAAGACCAAACTTCCGGGAGATGAAAAACGCGAGATGATCCGCTTGCTGCTGGAGAAGCGGTTGAAGGTCGTATCTGGAGGGGACAACACCGCAGAAGACCCTAAAGACCCGGATGTGGCTACGTCGACGCCATCCACGTCATCAGCTCCCTCCCTGCAACTTCGACGAGTATCATCTGGAATCACGCTTTCACTCCCTTCCAATATTTAGAGTTAATGGGGAAATCGAACCTGGCTTCCAAATGGTTGTCGATCTTGTGGGGCGGAGGCTTGTGCAAGTCGATCAAGCTGGTTTTCGACGACCTGGAGATTGTGTTCGTATGCCTCCCCTCGTCGGGCAAACCAGTCCAAAAAGCGCGTACTGAGTTGCACCTCTTTCGCCACCCCGTTCATTTGATTCACGAGGTTCTTGACTGCATCGCGCACACTGTCCAGATCATCTCGCCATGCCTTGCAGTCGAGTTCTTTGCGAATGCTTGACGTGAGCTGCGTGACCTCGTTTCGCGATATCTTGTCGTCTGCGATTACCTAAAGAACTCGAGCAATGCCGCTCGTGAGCTAGTACAGGTACATAAAATCAAATGTCACAGACCTTGAGCTGCTCTACAGACTTTTCAATGTCTTCTGCCAAAGCCCCGACCATCGATCTCAGTTTGGAGTCGGTCGAACGCATTGACGTCTCGAGGGTGACACCACGGTGGATGAGCTGGTTAATCGCCCGCTGTGTGGCTTCGGCGTCAAGCTCCCATTCCGCGCACTTGACGGCAAACTCGGACTCGTGGAATGCCTGCCACGTTTGCTTGTCGAGTTTGCAGGCCATTTGGTTGTCGAGGGCTTGGATATGGGTGTTGCAGTCATTCAGATGCTGTTTGTGGCCATCGACAAGCGACTGAAGTTCGCGATGCCGCAACTCGGACGCATCGAGACGCTCCGCAAGGGAAGTCGACGTCCTTGAAAACGCATGGATCTTCGCCACGACGCCATCGAGGCGGGAGAGCTCTGACTGTCAGGGCGCGATGAGTCAGTGGCGACCCGACCAACGAAAGTTCCCAGCTCAGCGTCGAGTCAAACCTTGTCCAGCTTGCATTCGATGCGCCCCTCGGCGACGGTTAGACGATCATGGAGAGCCGTCTGATCCACTTGAAGTCTGCGCACGACAGCACCGATGGCGATCCGCTCTGATCAGCACACTACATCCGATTGCATCTGCCACAGTCCTCCCCTGCACTGCTCTGTTGTCGGCACTCACGTGGTCACGAGATCCATCGTCGCCATCTCCGCTTGCATCTGCGGTTGGAAACCTCCCATCAGTCAACGCCCCTCGCGTGCGTGTGCGCTTGTGCGTCGTCGGCCACATGACATGCGCACCGCCTGGATCGAGTCGGTCGTCGTCGTGATGTGGCCCGCGACTCGGCGCTGGAGCTCCTCATGCCGCTGCTCGTGGGCCGTGGCGCGGGCCGCGAGCTCCGAGAGCTGCGTGTCTTGCGCGAGCTGTCGGCGTTCGAGGTGGGCAAGGCGGTCCTGGATCGCGATGAGCTGCCCGACGACGGCGTCGAGCTGCCGGACGCTGGTTTCCTGGGCGAGCACCGCCCGGCGCTGGGTCCCCTCGGCGGCCCCGAGGCGCGCGTGGAGGTCGGCGATCACCGCCGACTGGCGGTTGAGCACGTCCGTGAGCCGCGCGCACGCGACCGTCGCCGCCGCGGGGTCAAAGAGCTCGTGGGGGGCGAGTGCGGGCAGCGCCAGTGGCCCGCTCGACATCGTCGTCGTCGGCGTCGGCGTCGCAGCTACGGGCTCGTGCGGCGCCTTCGATCAAATGAGCAGTTCGATTCTGTTTTTCTGGGATTTTTTGTTTGAATAACGCGAGTGATGGTCGTAATGTGGATACTGGAATGCATCTCGCCAGTTAGTTGGATGCGGCGCATGAATGGCACAAGGAGTTGCTCTTAATTAGGCGTCGGGCTCGTGCCTCTGATGGTCTCGCGATGACGAAGGACCGTGTCGAGCTGCATGCGGGTTGCGATTTTGCTGAATGCTTCGTTGCTGAGGCATTCATCCGCCCACCGCCAGAACGCAAATGCCCCCACACAAACAGCACAACAAGAGATGACAATGATGAACCACAAGTGTCGTTGTCTAGTTGGAGCGTTGCCGACAAACGCGCATTTTTGATTTATCACCAGGCGTTAACATCCGCAAAGGACACTGAGAACCACGAGGCCATGTCTCGAGCCGCTTAGTTCTGGGCCTCACGGCGGTAACCATCCTGGCCACCACGGCGCTGCAACAAGACAAACACAAACACACGCAGCATGTGAGTCACTTTACCCATGGACACTGCAAATGACAGGAGGAGAAGACGTACGAACTCAGGGTTGAAGTCGCCGGATGGGCCCATGCCCTTGTCCTTGTCGAAGCGACCACGGCCAAAGCCACCCGGAGCCGGAGCCTGCGGGCGCGTGGGGCGGGCGGCCTGCTTCTTGAGCGTGGCCGGCACGATCTCCGAGGGGAGGTGCAAGTAGGCACGGAGGTACTCGATGCCCTCGTTGGTGAGGTACCAGTAGTACCACTGCCAGTTGAAGGTCTCCTTGACGTAGCCACGCGACTTGAGCGACGTGAGGAGCTTGATGACCTGGAGGTTCGGCACGTCCACGGACTCATGCTTCGGCTTAGCAAAGTCCTTCTGGGCGACCATCACACCCTCTGTGGGAGACACGCAAGACAATAGGAGTCACGCAGGTCAGTTCTCCAGAACAAACTCGGGGAGGGGGCTTGCGTCGTCGCCTTCGAGCGTGGTGGTGGTGGAGGGGTGCGGGGTACGAGCTCTGGGGTGAGGGTGGACGTGATGACGAGGCCGTACACGAGAAGCACAGGAGGACGCGCGGATGAAGATCGGGGCATGTCCCACACGTCAAGTGATGAGGGCACGCACTCGGCAGTCGGGAGGTTGCGCGGACGCATCACCTCAGTCGTCGATGGTCGTCCATGGTCGTCGGGGCCCACACGCTCCTTATTCTTGATCGCCGCTTTTCCCGGCCACCAACCACCAACCAGCACCGCGCTCAAGTCGACAGACCACAAGGCACGAGCAAAACAACGCACCCTTGAAGAGGTACGAGTACACAGCGATGCGGTTCTTCTTGGGGACGAGCATGGTTCACAAAAAAGCTTGCCGGCGAATGCGGATCTCCACTTGGTTCTGTGTCACGACACAAGGAATACCCCCAAACGTTCACCGGTCCCGAGAGCATCAGCGCGCCACCACCCAGAGCCAACCAACGGGCCCCAGACAACCAATCGCCCTTCCGCACCATCCGGCAGGCCACTGCCCCCGGGGGCCACAATATATCGTGTATTTACTAGTGGTTTTTACAACGTACGCATGCGGACCTATTCGCTTGCTGTATGTGTACCTTCGGTCAACATTTCGCGTGTCTCTGGTGTCCCACAGTCCTCATACGCCACCCAAATGGTGATCCCACCTAATTAGAGCGCTATTGAGGGTGCGCGTGGCACCAAAATGCTCACCTGTGACTGGCCAGTTTCATCATGATCAGCTGGGGAGTCCGCCAATTAAACAACTGCGAGTTTGTATGCTCCGCCTCTCACACAAAAATGTACTGACGCACCATCCGGTGAGCGGGTCCCGGACGGCCAAAAGTCCGGTTGCCAATTGGTGAGTCTGCTTTTGTACCAGCAGTGAGGGCCGTCGTCGCAGTGCACCACTGCATTGCACCCCATCCCGACCACTGCGTGTGTTGTCTGTCGACGTCGTCGTCGTCGACCACCGCCCCGACTGCCACTGTCCGTGGCCATTTGCCGACCCGCCAACATCAGTCCGCTGCAGCAGTTGCGCTTTTCTCCGCACGGCCGCCACCCCCCACAACAACAAACTCTCTAGAAGGCACCAGCATCATGGAGACCCCCCCAGTCGAGCTCGAGCGGCACCAGGAGTACTCGGTCTTTGTCGACTTTGCCTCGGGCGTCGTCGGGGGCTGCAGCGGGATCATCGTGGGCCAGCCCTTTGACACGGTGCGACGTGCGTACCGAACCGCACTGGGACGACTCGGGGATTGACGTATGGATCCCATCATGATCATTGCGGTGGCGCAGGTCAAGGTCCGACTGCAGACACACAGCTCATTCTACAAGGGCCCGATCGACTGCGCGCGCCAGACGGTGAGTCTGGTGGTCGGGTTGCATGGCTATGAAGCGGACGAGGTCGAGCTGACAATGGGCGATGGCATGTTCAGTTTCAGCATGAGGGCGCACGGGGGTTCTTCAAGGGCATGACCTCGCCGCTTTTTGGTAGCGCTTGGACCAATGCCATCATGTTCGCCACGTACGAGCGCACGCTGCGAATGATCGATGAGAACGCTCGCCAGCCCAAGCTCGAGTCGGTCTTCACCGCAGGTGCGTTAGAGAGAATGCAGCATGATGGGCGGCGTTGAGGTGACAATTCTTTGTCTGGGCTCGTGTATGATCAGGCTTGATCAGTGGTTTTTGCCAGACCATCGCGGTCACCCCGACCGACTTGATCAAATGCCGGCTACAAGTCCAGGATGGTCACGAGAGCAGTCATTACCGTGGTCCCGTGGACTGTGTCAAGCACATTTACAAGCGTAATGGCCTGAGAGGGCTCTTCCTCGGCTACCCGGTGACGCTGTGCCGAGAGATCCCGGCGTTTGCCTTTTACTTTGCGGCCTACGAGTCGATGAAGCGCAAGATGATCGCTGAGAACGTCAACGAGCACACGGCCATGCTCACTGCCGGTGGCCTCGCTGGCGTCGGATCATGGATCATTGCATATCCCGCCGACGGTGCGTTTTTGCCTCTTGCCTTGTGCGCAGGGGGGCCATGCTGACGCTTATTCTTTCGTTGCAGTGCTCAAGTCGTCAATTCAGACGCTCCCAGAGGACGCACGAGCCGAGGAGCGGACGATGGCGTATCAGGCACGGAGACTCTTCCGCATGGGCGGCTACCGGATCTTCTTCAACGGCCTCGAGACCGCCGTCGTCCGGGCGTTTCCCGTCAATGCCGTGACCTTTTACTGCTACGAGATGACCTCGGACCTCCTGAAGAACACCACGACCAAGCAATTGCTGTGATGCGCCACGTGCGACTTGTGAATTGATTACAATAGAGCCCCCACCTCCTATACTATCTCCTCCCGGTATACAACCACCCCCCACCGGCCATTGTGCACAACGATCCGATCCATCAACGGCCATTCAATGGCTGCCACTGCTGCGACAATCCCCACATTTGGAGTCGATTTTTGGTGCAAGGGAGCGGCGGCGAGCCGATCCATTCACTGGTCGTCATCAACATGAGACTTCAACTAACGTCCTTGAACTGGATCTCAAGCTAGCTCAGAGCTAGCCACATGGTCCAGTACTAGTTGTCCCGAGGGGTGGTCTTCTAGCCTTTTCGAGGGCTCCCTCACATTGTGTTGCCCACACCATTTCCCACACCATCATTTCGGCCAATCAACCGCCTGGTGGACGGTCACGTTCGACTCATCAATCCATTCACGTGATCTTCGTCGAGCTCTTCAAGCTGAACGAGCAGCTCCAAAGCGCGATTCTCAGAGCGACCAAAGCGACAACAACCGCCGACGATGCTCGCTCGCCGCCTTCAGACCGTCGCCCGCCGTGCGGGTCCGAGCTCGGCCCTCGTCACCACACGACGGGCGTTCACCAGTGACGCCGAGCACCTCAGCGCATGGATGCGGCTCGACTCCGACAAGGTCGATGCCGATACCCACGGCCTCGAGACCATCGCGCTCTCGTATCCCCACGAGCACGTCCTCAACATCCGCCTCAACCGCCCCAAGCAGCTCAATGCCATGAACATGCAGCTCTGGGTCGAGCTCGGCCGGGCCTTTGAGCGCGTCGAGCGCGATTCGAGCATCAAGGCCGTCGTGGTCTCCGGTGAGGGCCGCGCATTCACCAGCGGCATGGACCTCGCCGTGTTTGCGACGCTCCAGCAGGTCATGGCCTCGGAGACGTGCGAGGGCCGGAAGCGCGAGCGGCTCATGCGGGTCATCGACCAGTTCCAGCGAGTCATCTCGGCCCCGGAGCAGTGCCGCGTGCCGGTCATCGCGGCCATCCACGGGCCGTGCATCGGCGCCGGCGTCGACTTCATCACGGCCTGCGACCTCCGCTACTGCGACACGTCGGCCGTTTTCTCGGTCAAGGAGGTCGATCTCGCGATCATCGCCGACGTTGGTACGCTCCAGCGGCTCCCAAACCTCGTCGGTGAGCAGCGCGCGAAGGAGCTGGCGTACACGGGCCGCAACTTTAGCGGGCTCGAGGCCGAGCGCATGGGGCTTGTCCTCGAATGCCTCGCGGATCCCGAACAGCTCCACAAGCACGTTGGGGAGGTGGCCAAATCGATCGCCAGCAAGAGCCCGCTGACGGTGCGGGGGATCAAAAAGACCATCCACTACCAGCGCGATCACTCGACGGTCGATGCCCTCGAGCAGATCCGTTACCTCAACGCGGCGGTGCTCCAGAGCGACGATCTGTCACAGGCGATCCAGGCCATCATGGCCAAGGCCACGCCCACCTTCCGTGATGACTAACGAAGAGATCGTCCAGCGCGAGATAATACACCCTTCCGTGCAGCTTCGGCAGCCCCAAACGTTTGTTCACATATTTTTTTTGGCCACCGTCGTGTGACTACTGCGAGCAACCGTGCACGCTCCATGATGGTCATTCTGGTGAGTTTACAGGCTACCGCAAGGGAAAGTTTCTCGTCACTTTCGACCATTTCCCCCCAGTGAGATCAACTCCTTGCACAAAAGCCCATACCCAGCAACAACAGTTCGAAGACTTCCCAGGCATCTTCGTCACGCTCGTGCACTTCACAAGATCACCCACAAGAAAAGCGAGCAAGAGAAATGAAGCCGCTCAGGAGAACAAAGACCACTGTCCGGACCTTAACCTTGTCACCATGAAAACAAGCATCGTGTACTTTGCCACGGGGCCATGGGGCACCACTGGGTCGCAGGAACACAATTTTCATGGTTTGCCCACACTGTCCAGAAGAGCTAGTTTGTCCACAGTGTCAAATAGAAATGCTTGAAGCTGTTTGGATGGCCAGCAGTATCTACTGCGCACAACAAATGCATTCGAAATGCAAACCTTTATAAGCAAGCATATTTTTTTTCGGTATCTCCAGCAGCTTGAGCTGTAACCAGTAATTCCAACCGACGGTGAATTTGCTGGCAGATGAGATACTGTAGAGTCGCTGAGAAAGTCGGCAAGCTGAAGGAGAGGATATACAACTTACGAAAGCATCGTCAGCATCGCATGGATATTTCCTCAACCTCACAATCGGCAACGGGTCATGATACATAGTGAGTGGTCCACGAAAATATAAGAAAGTGCCGATTGACTGCACTTCTGTAGTCAAACGATCAGTAGAAATCATCACCATTGGATTCACCCACATCGCAGTGGGGAACAAGGGTCAGTCGAGAGAGCCAACAGTGGCGGTCTCAAAATCAATAGCGGGGTCGACCAGTCGCGATAGCTAGTGTCCAAGGCAGCACCTGCTGCTCTATAAAAGTCCCTGATGCTTCTCCATTGAGATTCTTCTTCTTGCTCTTCTGCAGCGTTTCGATTTGTGGAGGAGAGAGAAAATAGCTGTGAGCTATGAGAAGTGCTCAAGTTCGAGGGATCTCTCGAAGGCTCTTCACCTTCAGTTTTCCGCAGCATGAGGGTGCAGATTCTGGTGGGCAGATGAAGATGACGCCAGAGGCGCTTTGGATGGGTCGTCTACGCTCGGCTCGTCGTTTGCCGATGTATTGTCCTCGCTTGCTACCCGATTGACATCGAAACTTCCATCATCCTTTCGTTCGCAACCCCGCTCGCGGAAATTGTTCTTGCTGCGAAGACTTCATTCGCGGGGGATCCCCAGACTTCGCGTTTCGCACGTTTTGGCATGTCGTCGTTCTTCTGCTTGTTGACTTGACGCAGTTGAAGCTCTCCGAAAGGATTCGTAGGGTGCTCTCTGCAAATTCGAGTCGATTGTTTCCGCAAACAAACCACCATGTGAGACCGTAGTCTGTCGATTCAGGTGAGAGCATAGTGCGCTGCGATTCCGCGGGTCGCTTTGTGGGAGAATCAACGACAATTGGGCGCACCGCGGATACATTGCCGTCCATTCATCATCCACGGTCGCCGACATGGCTTTTATCTCCGCAACACTCGCTTCACAGGGTAGCTAAACACCTCACGATAGTCTCCATGAGCAACAAGCACCACCTGGAAGTCGCATTCACGACAAGATTTTCGGGGTTTTGCTGCCCGGCGTGCACGAACGACGCTGGAATCAGACAACTTGACGCGTGCTCACGGTGCTTTCGCTTCTCATCCGCACTCCCGTCCCGAGCCTCGTTCCGTTCGGAGAGTTGTCGTCGCCCCCCTTCAATCAGTTGTATTCCCTCCGGATCCTCTTCCTCCCACAAACAAGAAGCATTTCAGAAGAGAAAAAAAAAAAGTCGGCACATGCCGCACCAATTGAAAAAAAAAAAAAAAAAAA